>OX103977.1:1280539-1296019 GCA_944470395.2 Schistosoma turkestanicum
CTGGTTGTTAACCTGGATTGACTTCACTGCGGCTTGCTGATTGCTGATCGATCTGAGGTGCCAAGCTTCTAAATATCCTCCTCTATCCATTCATTCAACACTGTTCCAATCAAATTTATGTCCATAATTGTCCATATGTCTTCATATAAGGCAAGTTATGTCATGGCGTTTAACTGCTAATCGGTGTTCACACAGACAAAGCTGAAGAGTACGTCCACATTGTCCTATGTTGTGTTTTTCACAATCTGAGCAGGTTGATTTTGTTAGATGATATTTGGTTTTTCTTCTTTTGTCATTTTGTAGACCAAAAGACATTCAGCTCAGAGAAACGAAACGCCACCCACAAACATCCACTTGAGCTACCCATTTTCTCCACCATCTCAAAATAATAATATTTTATTAGGAATGCTTGATGTTTCATCTCATACATAGGAATACGATGAAAGAGGTATTGGTATTGAATTTCAAAAATGTAATCTTTTGTTATTCAGTCTACAAGGAGTCATGCTAATCTGATAGATAGTAAAGTGACTGCTTATCAAATAACTCTATTCAATCTATTCTCTATGAGATTTGTACATTATTACTAATATTATTATTCAGTTAAACTATAACGCTTGTCAATCCTATTCTCATTTCTTCTGTCTGCTATTTTGTAAATTAACCGTTGTTCGGAAATTACATGAAATTGCATAAGAAGAGATGAATAAAGTTGAAAATTCAAACAACGAACTATAAAGTTGTAGATGTTTTCCCGATGAAATGACACATTAATTATGTCATATTATTATCTTTTCTGATGTAAATATTTTATCTGAAATGAATGCTATATAGAAGAATATAAGTCAATTAGTAGAACGACTTTTTAGCATCTAATAAATGAAGCATAGACAGACAGATACAACGCAGAACTTCGTACGTAAGTACATCAGTTTAGGTTGCCATACCACATCAGCACAGAGACGCAACTTTCAGATCAAATCCAAGAGTGATATAGCAATAATAGAAGTATTAGCAGTAATGGAGAAGATTAAGGAGCGAAGATATGATTCAAGAAGTGTAATTCAGTAAGATAATTTAGAAGGAAAAAGATGAGATATTAGGAGGGATGGCAGAACGATTAAGAATTCATATAGAACATAAAGAGTGGATGCACCTGCGCCATTGCAAACGATTCTGAGTCATGTCATTCAAGGTCTCTAACCATCGGTGACTATCGTCTCGCGGACCCCAAACAGGTAGCCTACATCTAACAACATAACTCACTCCACTTGTCAGTGACTTCGTGCATTTCTGCCATGTTTTAGTTTGGACGCCCCTAGCTTTCTTCCAACCAACTCCTACACTGCAAAACATAGCTCGTTGCGGCAGTCGGTGGTTAGCCTTACGTAACACATGTCCTAACCACCTCAACTGATGAAGTTTCACAACCTCATCTTATGATTTGACATCCCTACCTAGAATTCGTTTCCTAACGACAGCATTGCTTATACGGGACAACCGTATAAGCAATCCAATGCAGCATAGTGTATTTTTTAAAACATAACTGATACCACAGTTGATGAATGTTCAAACACAAAAATGATAGCAATAATTAAGTTATAATTTCTTTAATAAAAGAACTATTTACTATTGAACTTGATTGGTGAGACTGATGTTCAGTTCACTTATTCTTAAATGAATACCGATTTCGCCTATGTGTACTAATTTCGTCACATCATGCTACTTCTGTGTTAAATTATCACAAAATCCTCACAAATATTTACTCCGGAAGCATCTTTCATACATCAATTTAAAATACATAGTTGAACATTAAAAAAACAGGAAACTGAGCAAAGTTATACATGAGGCAAAAATGAAATAAATAATAGGCTCAATAAAATATAAAATTGGCTTGTTGGATTATTCACATATTGATTTATGTATGTACATCGATAAATATATTTATGAATTGGTGAGTATTAACTGATCAGTTATCAAAGATATTGAGTAATACATATAACAATGAATATCTCAATCACTAAAGTTATATTTACTTCTAGTCTAAATTTCAACATAAAGTTTAAGAAACATTCAGCAAAATCGATTAAATTTTAGACTAAAAGGGAAACGTTCAATGAGATTTGACCAAAAAAATGCATGTACAGGTGATTTCAACAAAAAAAGGCGCCATTTTCTATGTAACACATTAACCAATCATTCATTCAGATTAATATGTGCAGAGCGATTTTGTTAGTGTTGAAATAACTCAAATTTACGTAAGTCTGCATTTATCCCTTACGCATAAGGCTGAAATACTAAACTAAATAGTTTATCTTTTCAATAGTTCAACTTCAGATATACTGTCTTGAGGTCACATCACTAGACTTATCATTTATACTTCTTTGACTTCAATCAAACCCACTGCTGATATAACATGAAAGTAAATGTTTTACACAACATATTGCTTAAAGTCCATTGATCAGTAACAAACAGCAAACAGACATTTCTCCAAGGTGTCATATATATTCCTTTAACATCAATGCTAAAGAATATCACTATTTCGATAAAAATCTCTTTCCTCTCGTTGTTTCGTGTCAAGCAAATATTTTTTGATTGAATCATTGTTCAATTTTCTTATAATTCATATTACTTCTTTATCTAAAAAAAATGTAAATTATTCTCCATGATACTTTGTTATTATTCTATGCTACAGTTGATTTGATAGACTATTGGATGGTACTGCAAATGCTTTTCAGACTTTTATCATCTCATAGAACACTAAAAATTCTCATATTTACACTTGTTCTAGAAATAAATGTATCTATAATAAAATAAATATTGATCAGAGATTTTCAATATCCAAAGAAAGTTGTACAATGATAGGAAAGTTTAAGAAGAATAGGAGAATGAAAATAATTTACCCATTTAGAAGATATGAAAAAATACGTAGATAATTGAAGTCGAATATAATGTGTATATTTGACACATACAGTAAGCGAAGTAGAGAATGACTTAAGCACTGAAGTCATGTAATACACTGACTAGGTAAATAATACGATTCCATTTTCATGAGTTCTGTAGTAAAATACAATGAACGAACAGAGGCATTAGTACCATTAGTGTACATATGTATTTAAATTGACCAAGTTCACACGTTAATAATTAGCAAGTGCAAATGTAAGTGACAAAAAGACCTGAAAGAGTGGAAAATTTTGATTTATATCCAAAAACACTACTCAAGAGAACACATGTAAGAAATAACTAAGGAGAGCTGTTGTAAATGACTGACTAACTAGGGAAAACGAAACAAGTAGTCTCTTTAGAAAGTGAAACACAGTTGTTATATTACAAACCATACTAGTAGTAACAATAACAGACCTGTCATTCTATTTCCTTAATGAAATCTCAATCATATCAGTAGTACCAGCCGAACTATCTATGGACCTTAGATGGAAAACGTCACGAAAGATAAGTGGAAATAGTAAATTCATTAGTTTCAATATCAACTCTAAAGTTATAATATTTGCATGATCAGTTGATCGTTGAAGGTCATATCTAGACTTAGCAATAGGTTGATGAATATGATAGCGCTTAGCAAAGGCTTTGAAATATCTCGAACAGGATTCATTATTGCTGATCTGTAAATCACAACGCTTACAGATTAGAAATTGATATTCAGATGAAGTCTTGGAATAGCATTACAGATTACTGATGACTCACTCGAGCCATGATACCTATAAAAGAAACGACGAGAGGAGATAAATCAATCTGATCTTTGAAGCCTGCATTATTGTACTGTCATGAATGGAAACAAGTAGCAAAGAAGTGAACAACCATCAAAGTAGTTGAAGTAACTCATTGTGACACTGAATAATGAATAAAGAGAATCCAGACAGGAAAGCGTTATTTTCAATGTAATCGCTCACTAATCCCAAATATTCGTATTTATAGTGGTTTAAAAACGTATAAAGTCTATTGAAACATCGAACAAAATTACTTCATCAAGTGATCCAAGATTTAGAATATCAAAAGAAGATTCCATAATAACCTAAACGTTAGAAAACAGTGGGAGGATGAAAATAAATCATCGGTTAGAGATATGAGGAACAAACCAAAGCGAAGAGGTCATAATATAACAATCCAGTAATAAACATGAAGATAACTGTAACGGTATAAAGAGTACAACATAATAATGAGAGCAAAAAGCCAGATCAAAATATACTGGAGAAAAGTATTTAAGGAATGGGTACGATAGGCGGTTGTAAGTATGGCTTTTTTTCAGCTAGTCAAGTGGATCATTATTTCATCTTCTTCTCGAACCTTCTAACCATTACTCATACATCTTCCACTGTTTACAATATAAGATTACTTTATGATTTGTTCTCCTTTCTATTTTTTAGCAGTAGAGGTATTATCCAGGTTGAATAGAAAATATTAGTAGTAGGTTTACAATTACAAAAATTAGTACTCAATATTATGAACCGGAGATATTTTCACCAATAATGTTCATTTCAGAAAGAAATAACAATTCATGCATTAAGTTATGTGAAGGCGTTTGTCAAGTTTACTGCAATGATTGTAAATCCATGAAACAATATACCATCGATCGATTAAAGAAACCATCGGAATTCAGAATAAATTTAGTGAGTGCTATGCGTATTTCCTGCTTGTAATCTTCAAAAATAAGTTATCAAATGTCACTATTTGTTGGCATATTTGTAAGTCTAACTATTCATATAGAAACGTTGATACAGGTTGAGGTGTAGATTAAACTGTGCATTGTATTTTTCTATACTGTTCAATGTTAGAACCAGGCAAAGAAATAATTAAATCTTTCGAATCCCTGTTTATTAAGATCAAGTAATAATTTAGTTTAACTACTTTGAAAATCTCATCAAGAACTGGATTCCTCAAATAAATAACACCTATACATGACCTGTTCTGCTAGAACGCGCCATAAAGTGAATATTAGTGAATCTTTAGATTAGTACTTTCGGAATTACAGAAGATTTTACAATACAATGATTCATTTTAGATAAGATATGGTTTTCAAAACATGTACTCCTGCTCATTAAATCATTGATTATCTAACGCAAAAGCTAATCCCATTCATCATATCAAATGTATTGAATAACTCAGGTTAATATTACTAATCAATAAGAATTAGAATATTCTGTAAGCCAACAATTTTCACATTAAAACTAGCAAAAATTCAACGGAAATAATTATCATCACTGTTATTGGTACTGTTGTAAACTTTTAAATAATCTAGTCAATGAAGTGTGAAATAGTTAACAAATATTTATAATTCTTAAATAAATATCACTGTCTACCTATTTTAACAGTCAAATGAAATGAACTATTCTGACAGATAGAGATATAAATATATATACTGATTGGAAAGTGATGTGAACTATTGTGTTAATTCTTTGTTGTTAGTTTATGATTTAATTCAAAATTCTAAATATTTTCTAAACTCTTTAAAATGTATGTTAATATAAAAGTAATTAGTGTTTGTTTAATACAGATTGAATCTTATCAACATATAAGTAAGGTGATTTTATTCACTGATCTGTCATAGAATAATTCTCATGAACTACTTAATATTGAGCAGTAAGTGTAAAGTTTCAATGATCAATATATATTCCTTTGAAAAAATCATTTTAAAGAATGTCATGTGTACCAAACCACACTTAATCCTTAATTTGAATCGTTCCTTTATGAAATTTTTAAATGAATTTCACAAATAATATAAATTTATGCTTACATTTGATGAAAATGTTTTTAGAGATATTTTTAATTGTTTTCAAACTCCAATACAAGTTGATGATTAAAAAATATCTAAATTTATGCATATGAGTACCAGCACGGATATAGAAGGCTTGATTGGCTTTTGTCAACTTGCGTCATTTAAGAAGAAGGCGAGATATCTGTTTGCTGACTAAAGGACGGGTGTACTGCGCAGCAGTTCGCTCCATCCTACTATATGGCTGAGAAACATCGCCGTTATGAGTAGAAAACATTCGTACGTTATCAGCATCCAATTATACATGTCTTCGAAGCATTGCTCATGTATCGTGGAACAGCCAAGTAAGTAATGCTATAGTTAAGAAATGGGTTCTAGGACAGGATGGCAGGTCAGTAGATAAAGTATTGAAATTTCATCAGTTGAGGTGGTTGGGACATGTTTTACGTATGCCCAACCATCGACTGCCTCGTCTAGCTATGTTTTGTGGTGCAGGAGTAGGTTGGAAGAAAGTTGGTGGCGGACGAAAAAAACATGGCAGAAATCCATGAAGTTACTAGCAAGTGGACTGAGTCATGTTGGTAGATGTAGACTACCTGGTTGGGTTCTGCAGGACGACAGTAACCGGAGGTTAGAGACCTTGAACGACATGGCTCAGAATCGTTTGCGATGGCGCAAGTGCATCCACTTTTTGTGTTCTCTCAAATTCTAATCTTCTGAAATCATTATCACCTCTACCTTTCTATTTCTAAACTTATCTCACTAAATTATACTTCTTGAACAATATCTTTGAACCCTGATCTTCTCCACTACCATTATTACTTCTACTATCTCTACCACTATGGGATTCGAACTAAAAATTGCGTCTCTGTGCTGATGTGGTATGCGACCTGAACTGATGTATTTACGTACGGAATTCTACGTTGTACCCTCACTGATGATGAGTACCAAGATATGGTTTAAGATTCTGATAACTGTAATGTGTTGTTAAACTTTACATTTAAAAAGCATGGAAGTGTTTTATCACAGAACATCAACCTATAGTCTACAATAGTTATTCGATTGTTATTATTACTAAAATGTTGAAATTCAACTTCAACTAACATAAATTATGCCCAAAACAAATTGATAAGATAACATTCTCAACTTATTTTTTTTCGCTCATCATTCTGTGAAAAACTAATAGGACACCAAAGAAAACAATATTTCGATTATATAATATTAAAACAAAAAAAAATAAATATTACCAAACATGAACTAGTACAACATTGAATTGTTCAATGTGTCAATTTTTTGTTTGCTTTTTCTATGTACACAAGTTTAGAACGACAATATTTTAAAAAAAACCCTAGAAGAATGATAATGAAAATCATAAAAGTAAATAAAATCTTATCAGTAATTAATAAATTTTCAAATTTTTGAAGTTAAATGTCAATCTGTCAAATAAAACAGTGGAATTTTTATGTTTATATAAATGTTGACCTGGTTCACTGTCTTAAAGTTATATTCAACTTTTATTTATATGAAAAAATTTCTGCTAAATAGTACCTCTGTATAACATCTGAAATAGCAACAGAATTCATAGGATGTTCAAACGAAGTATAAATAAAGTCTAAGTGTGATAATGGTTGATGAATTCAACAAACATTAATGGTTCATGATCTAAATAGGAAATAGAAAAATCATGATCTTTGTAATGTCGTGGAGATAGCTGAGTTTCACTTCAGTCATGAAATGATCGGTATTAGGCCATCATTAAAAATCTGGAAGGACTTAACGAAAGTTTCATCCTAGTATAGCACTCATCAGCTGTGTGTGTATTCACGACCCTTGCACGCGGGAATCAATTTATGACATCAATAAAACTTAACAGTCTCTACAACCCTACGATGACAGTTATCCTGTCTTCACTAGTAACCATTTTCGTGAGGGAAGTCTCGGAGTCCTAGTAAGAAGCCTTGTCCTGTGGGATTCACCCTTGGTGGGTATGGGGCAGTTACCCCGCCGAAGACAATGGATGAGGTCACCCAATATGGAGGATTGACTGAAGTTATACATTAACACTATTAGATGCCTGCTCAACGGTCAAACGGTTAAGCGTTCCCGCACGAGACCTAGGGTTTTGGGTTCGATTCCCATTTGTGTGGTCGTAGATGAGCACTGTCGATGAACTACATGCTAAAAATGGCAATCCAGTGCTTTCGGGTTAAAACTGTGGCTCAACGGTGATAGATTCATGATTTTGATAGATTTCTATCCACTCTGGATATCCTACACAGTACTGTTCGCTCAATCATCATTCTGCTTCCTATTTGGAGACAAGTATATTCTATGGATCACTTATTCATAGAATTTACTATCAAAGCAAAGTTCCACCCATATATTACATAACAAAAAGAATGTTCATAAATATACTTTCCTTAAATCATTAATCGCTTGCCTTCAGGGAACTTATTCTATCTGACGGCTGAAGTTACGCAATTTTAGTTTGTAGAACAGTCAACCAATGTTATCAATGTTTGTAGAAACCGTACCTAAATAGTTTAAAAATCCCTGAATTAAAACCGTTGTGATTTCAAGAATAATACGTTGTAGGTGTGCCTAAATAATAGATATTAAACATCAAAATCAGCGACCGTATTACATTTCATTTGAATTTTAGGATTTATTTCGAAAATCAAACATTTATTTTTTGGACTGAACTGAAAACTTAGTAAGTTACTATATTTTGATAAACATGCATATGAAAATACTTCTCTAATAAGGTAAATCATAATATGACTGAAAATGAGAATCATATTGTCTAGTTATATCATGCGTATTAATTCACTCTGTTGGAATTTTTCAAAAATCAAATCAGCCCATATCTTTGCAGTGTTTAAAATAAATCTGTCTAGATAAACTTTTCAGTAAAAAAAAAAAAAATCACAAATTATCCATTAATCCTTAATCCTTTCATTGTTTTTAGACTATTGATCTGATACAATAATCTCAAAAATATTCTAACACACACTGACTCGTATGAAAATCTTTATTGAGTTATATGATTTGCTATGAAGCTGATGTTTTGGTAATAAACTTTTGCTGCTATACTTGTCTATACTGTAATTGAATAGTTAAATAAGAAAAAAATATTTTTAAAGAAATCTAAAATCATCAAAAACCGTCACAGTGACCTCAGCCATAGTTGATTTCGCATTGATAGCAAATTGTGTCTTCGTCTGACTTCTTGATTAACTGATTATTTGTAGATGAATATATTCTACGCTGGAATTGATCTAGATTAGTCAATGGTCCCAATGCTTCAGAGAGTGCTAACCACAATATAAACAAATATAAACGAATTACCCAAAACTAGTATTTATAATAAAAAAGCATATGGTTCCTTTATCAGGCGCTTCTAGCTGTTAACTGAAAAAACTAATTGGTTTTTAAAAAAAGAAAACAGATAGTTTTGAATACTGGATAAAGAGTTCAGTTACATTTTTCAAAATAAGGAAAGATATATTAGCTTTATAAATGATAAACTTTAAACTAGTTTATCTTGCTCACCGGTAGTTAACAAGTTCGCTAGAGTCAACACCAACAACTGAATATCATAATGGCTTTGTTCTTACCTCTCGACAAGAGAACAGTTTAATATGCTTGAAAGAAATTGTCCAATGTCTTAAATTAATCAAGAATGTGTGCTATAAAAGCTGTTCTGTTAGTTTTTCCATATGATCTACCATCTCCTACTGAAAAAACTTTAGGTTTGCTGGTGATCTCAATCTGTCTGTCTCTTCACATCCCCTTGAAATGAATGATCTCTTTTGGCCTCTTGATCGATGAACTACTGTTGATGATCTCACACTGAATCCTTCTAAATGTCAAATTTTTGATTTTAGGCCGAGATAAAAACAGAATTTATACACTCTATCGGCACTTCACAAGGTTTGTAGTATTGCAGATTCTATAATAAAAGGTATCAAAATTCATTTATCTTTGTTTAAGGTTATTCTCCAATCTCGATTGATCTCCTCATGTTTTATCGAGATTGAAGAAAGTCTGCAGTTTGACTTGTTACATGATGGGACTATACGCTTTCGGCAATACTCGATAGTTACCTCTACAATTTTTAAACTTGCATATTAGTAATTTTGCATAACTAATCGCAAAATTGGTTTACAAATCCATATATATTTTGTGTGGCACACAAATTAGATTCACATTTAAATGCTCCGAAAACTTTGGGTAGAATTTTTAGACTACTTATTTCCATTTGAATAGTTAAACTATAGAAGTAAATTTCTTTTACTTTAATATAATAAACGTTGAAAATTTGTTGATTCAAAACACTTTTCATTATTTTGGAGACTGGTACTTGATCCATTTTTGAAAAGAAATGGTTTTCTTCCAAAATAGATTTACGTTAATATAGATTATCATATGCTTTGAGATTTAGGTATAGGTAGATATAGGTGGAAATCAAAACTATCAATAGTAATAGGTTTATCAAGGAAACCAAATCCAAGATAATTGAACAGATCTGGAATTCAAGCGGTTCAGATAGGGTCCGATGCTAGTTTACATAAAAAAGTATTTATTGTACTACCATCAAAGTCTTATAAACGGATTTAACAAATTTGTAGACTGCTGGTCGGAGAAAATATCCAATATCCAATATCTTTTTCACGAGCTAGTGTAAACCAATTGTTTTCTTCGCGCTCGATTCTTGTTCTTTCGGTACGGTTCCAGGTGTTTGATAATGTACAACTGATGGAGGTCTAGCCACTCGACTGTCTAGTTCTAGTCAGTTGGCAGTTGGTTGTGAGTTTGTATGTCTTGAGATTTGAATGAAAACATTTGTTTCAGGGCAGTGGGGTTTCTGGATACCAGCAGCTATCACATTACCAGACCGGAGATCAGTTAGTTGCGATGTGGAGAGTAATAAGGGTAAAATTCTGATGCTAATATGATTACGATTTCAGAACTAAGTAATATATAGGTGAATTGAGTTCATTAACTGGTAGTAAAGATTGTGAGAGAGGAGAGGGAGATGAAACGGAGATAATAGGCGAAATAGAGAAATAGATTAAGTAAGTGATCTGAGGAGATGGCAATGATAACAACTAATCAGGTCTCAAGATATGCATCAGGCAACAGCTTTTCCAAGAGGGAGATGATAGTCCGTATGTGAGTACGTGATTATCAAGTCTCTTCTTAAAGTAGTCCAACTGAGTTGTCTGTGGTCACCTCGGCTGGGAGAGCATTCCAGGTTACGAGGACTCACAATGAGAAAACGTGTGCACGAATCTGAAGTATTCGCTCTTTGATGTGCAATCTTTCGAGGATTGCCTCGAGGGGAGTGGTGGTGATGCATCGGGTAAGATGCTCACAACCTTGGGATGGTTTTTGGCGTGCTTAATATGTTGTACGCCATAATCAATCACCTCTGATTCTCCTGTAGCTCAGTGGAAATAATCTAAGATGGTGGAGTCTATCGTGGTAAAGCTTATTTTTCAACCCTTATCACCCATTTGGTTGCTCGTCTCTGCACTCGATTCAAGAGATTTATGTCTCTTTTAAGCAGAGGGGGTGCGATGACATTGTGAAACTTCAGGTGTGGGCGCGCGTACGTCTTAAATAGGGTTAAAATAATTGCTTGGTGATAGCACGATGTTGACTTCGCATAAAATGAAGAGTCGCGTTTGCCTTGGCTGAGTCCCCTACATATTTCGGACTCGTGTCAATGCTTTTTGTGGTTATTAAACCGAGGTCGCGCTCTGAGGAGACCTTAGAGAGCGAACTTCCATTGAAGGTGTAGATCGTCTGCGTCGTGTGAAGCAGAATATGCATGACGTGGCACTTCGATTGGTTGAGTTTTAAACCGTTTTCACTGCCCATTCCTCAATAGATGTAAGGTCCTTTTGAAGCTCAGTCCTTTTCTCTCTCTCCTCTCTCTCCTCTTCCTCTCGTTCCTCAATCCTCTTTGCTGGGCGTAGGATGGTCCACTGTGAAACTCTAGATGTGGATAAACGGCAGATCGCGTGCACTCCATTTACCTTGGTACGAAATTTTCTATTCTCAAGGTATTTTCCGAGCCAAGATACGAGTGGGTTGGTGAAAGCCCATTTCCACAACCTTTTCGATTAGGCGTGTGTATAGTACTGTGTCAAAGGCTTTTGCAAAGTCGAGAAATATTATGTGCACCGGTATTTTACGGTCCAAACAGGATGTCCAACTGTCCCATGCAATGAGAAGATTAGATGCACACGACCTGTATTTCCGAAATCCGTGTCGAGCCTCATGGAATATTTTATTCCTTTCCATGTACTCCCTCATTTGTTCGTGAACCAGCCTTTCCATTACCTTTGATAGTATTGGTGGTAATGCGAACGGTCTGTAGCAGGCTGGATCTTTTCTATCCCCTCCTTTGAAGATTGAAGAGAGAGTAGCTTGTTTCCATTCAGTTGGGAGTAGATGTGACTCCAGTGAGTGCCTGAACAGGTCGCATATCGGTGAACAGAGGACTTCTGCACATTGTTTCAAGAATATGGGGCGAATTTGGTCACAACCTGGTGAATTACCTGGGCTTAAGGATTTTAGTTTCCTTAATAATAGGTCAGGAGTGATACGGATTTTCCTTAAACCGTCAGCTGTCAATGGGTTAGCGTAGTATTCCGAACATGTGGGCGCCTGGTTTAACTGATCAGAAGAGTTAGTGTTGAAGATCTCGACCATCTCGAGGTTGGTGAGGTCTTCCCCATCCGGTCGTTCTAGAGAACACAACCCTTGATTTGTAGGTTTTCTTTTGGACATGAACCTAAACGGATGCTTCGGGTCCGTTTGTATTTTGACAGCTAGCTCCATCTGAAATTGTCTCCTATCACTTCGAACTTTGGTATTGCATGTTTCTTAATGCCAAGTAAGAGCTACTATCAGAATCCTTCGAAGAGACCTTCCACTTGTGCCACGCTCTCCTCTTCGCATGTAGCTAGCGTTTAGTACCGCGTCTAACCCAAGTTCTGCTATTCCCAGGTGTGCGGTGTGACTGAGGTACATTGTCTACTACGGCGTTTTGGGTGATATCTCTCACTGTTTGCCAGTGATCATCTACTGTCAGCCTCCACCATTCCCGTGGAAATGGGGCATGTAGGAGGACCTCTCTCATTCGTGTATATTTTGCCCTAGTGTGGCAAAGGTAAGGCTTGTTTTCGTCCCGTGTGAGTGTTTCGTTTATGAGCATGTTAAACAAGACTGTGCCATAGTCAATACTACCTATTACTGTATGCACGTGAACATCCTCAATCAGGAGATGGTCATTTGTCAGCAGATAATCCAGGTTTGGGGACTTTCTTTCTTTAGTCCATCTAGTGGCACTGCATACGTGCTCAGTCAGCCCAGAGCTTCTATGGCTATACCAAGTTGTCTTCGGAACCAACCAGTGGTAGTTATACTCTGATTGCTGAGATTTAGTGATGGAGTATTGAAATCTCCAGCTAAGAGTATTTGATCAAACCCCAGGAGTTTCAGTTGTAGTATTACCTCAGTCAGTTTGCTTTAACAGGCCTTTGTACCTGAGGGAGGTCGGTAAATCTCTCCAATCAAGTATTTCGTGCCATTTGTGTGGAAACAACACCAACATGATTCTGTCACCTCAGTTATTTGGGTGTCGTATAGCCACTCGGCTCTTAAGTGGCTGTTTATACATATAGCCACTCCGCCTCCAGTTTGGTGTACCCTATCGCTTTGGAAGAGTGTCATGTCTGGCAAGCTCACTTCTTCGTCTTCAGTGTCAGGGGATAGCCATGTTTCAGTTAGGATTATGATCTTCAGATTCATTTGAGATTTCTAACAGCTTACCCCTTAGTCCTCTCACGTTGCTATAGAGGCACTTGGTGGATTGTCACAGCACCTGGTGCACATTTGCAGCAGCAGCCGTTGTCGGATTTTCAAACACGTTATTCAAATCGAGTTAGTCAGTTCTGTGGGAACTGGCCCCTGCAGGTTTTTCGGCTGTGCAGTGAGTGCAATCGTGTCTTGTGCCAGGGGTTGTTGATCGAGGCCAACTGTCAGTTTTGTGCGTTCATTGTGGCCTCCTTGCTGTGGTCTTTCAGATCTAGGTCGGCTTTTGCAACACCTGGTGTGGCTAGACAGATCGTTCCTCGAACTGTACCAAGCTTGGAGTGCTTTAGTCACGTCTCCCCGGTTCCTAAATGTCACAGCCATCAGGCGAGGACCATTCGACCGATGGTCTTTGGGATGAAAGGATGATGTCTTCAGCAAGTTGTGCCGCGTCAGGCGTTACCCTCATTGAAGGGGGTTTTCCTTTCAAGACATTTTGGCCCTTGAAAAGGCGGCATATTTTGGCTGGGACGTTGTACATTACAAGGGTTTGCAGTGTTTATCCCACTGCTCTTTGTCGAAGGCAGCCCTAAGTCCTAGCAAGCTTCCTTCCGATAATTGGACATTAAATAAAAAAATCTGTTGCCCCAGTCCTTGTGTGGTATCCGCTTGTGAGTTAGGGTGTTACTATTCCCCTTCTTCTCGTTCACAGACTAGAAAAATAGCAGCTGAATTAGGCAGCTGGACACACCGCACAATGGTTCTGACTTGGAATAATTTCGTTCGCTCGGATTTGTTTTCAGAATGACGACCAATGAATGGAGACAACTTTTTATTGCTTCGGAGGTGATAAAGTATTCCGAATATGGATTTTTTCCCCTAAATAAAGGAAAATCAGCGAGGCCACAGGCGTGCTCGAACTATTTGTCTGATTGTAGTGAAGCCCGACCTTCCCTTACTTACAGGTTTATCCTATATCTATATGAACATATCAAGTTCTGTTGACTATCTGCTAAACGTCGTTTGAGTTTGGGGAAGATGGTGGGAAGTTTATTAATTCTGTTTAAAAACAGTACTAGTTATAATTCTGATTGTTTTCAAAATGTCATGGATATTCATTTTTTGATGATAATTTAATGGTGACCGAGTCCAGATTGACTATGATCACCACTGAATACTAATTACTAATTACTAGCCCGTCACGCTGATAAAAAGTAAATCCGGGGTAAAGAATATATTCGAAGTAGAAAGAGAGCCACTTAACGAGCGCCAAGTTATGAATGATGACAACACCTCAGAAACAGGAAGCTGAGTATAAGTGTTTTTTAGTAAAGTTAAACGAAAGGAGTACGATAATTAATGTTTCCTTTATGGAGATGGCATGACAAACTTATTTTGTAAATAGTTTTTGGTACTATTCTGTTAATTTTCACAGCCTGTACATTCACTAAGAAGTTGTTGTACATTCTGTTTAAGTGTGTGTCCTTGAAAATATCAGGCGATTCAACTGCTCCACGTTTCCGTTCTGTGTACACATAGCACGGCACTCACTGCCTGATCCTATCAAATACACTTTATACACACGTCTCATGTTCTCAATTGTTCATTAATACGATAATTGGATCCTAATACGTATATTGTCTACGTTTATAGACTGCAGTCATACGTATATGCTACTTTACGGATATGTACATCATTTAGATTACTAACATTTCTATAATTGTAGAGTTATGGTACCGAACACAACCGAACACGTACAAGCAGCCGTATAAAGTAACGTCCTTACATATTTATTGTGTTTATTACATTTAACTGATATATTTCAATGACTTTGTTAATATTTTCAAATAATATATGGTTTGGTCCGCCATAATTAATTTGTGAGCCCACGATTATGCTATTTGTTGTACTACAATAGTTTTTTT
>OX103977.1:1296120-1343626 GCA_944470395.2 Schistosoma turkestanicum
CAACACACCCTCACACAGACAGTCCATCTCAGTGTGCACACAATCACATTGTCCACCACATCCCACACTCAATGGACCAGTGACCGTGATGTGCACCGATCTGATGTGCCTGCCTGCTCAATGCCTACACATACGACGACTGACTAGTGTCACCGATCTCACCAACATGGCACAACACGTCAATCAAGGCAACAACAAGTGTGTGAAACAGCATTACCTGTGTGTCGAGAAGATTCTCCTCGTCCGCATCCACACCACCACCACCCATGGGACTGATGGAGTCAGCACCTCGTGTAGTATCTCTGGTCACAGCGTCTCCGGTGTGGCGTTCATTGACCGCAGTTGGTTGTTCACTTGACACCTGAAAGTCAAACAGATCATAGAGTGCATTAGGCTCCAGTGTGTACTGTGCACATACAATGCCAGTTTGTGGCGTGTTCATTCTCACACATCACACAGATTCACAGCATCATCTCACATGACACATTCACACAACTGGTCAATCAGTGAGCGCATCCAACTTGTCTGCAGTCACAATGCGCTATTCAGTCGGCACACAGATTTACTGTGCACAACCTCCGTCCGAATCCCAGTGACGTCTGCACCGACTCACCCACCTACACTGACTGTCAATCTCTCCATGCACACGATTCGGTGAGTGAGCACACGTTCCATGCATTCGACAACACCTCGTCACTTGCATGCATCTTGTTCGATGCTTTTCTCGACTGATGCCGGACACCACACGTCACACTGATTCACAAACACGCAACAACGCACACACCAACACACCCTCACACAGACAGTCCATCTCAGTGTGCACAATCACATTGTCCACCACATCCCACACTCAATGGACCAGTGACCGTGATGTGCACCGATCTGATGTGCCTGCCTGCTCAATGCCTACACATACGACGACTGACTAGTGTCACCGATCTCACCAACATGGCACAACACGTCAATCAAGGCAACAACAAGTGTGTGAAACAGCATTACCTGTGTGTCGAGAAGATTCTCCTCGTCCGCATCCACACCACCACCACCCATGGGACTGATGGAGTCAGCACCTCGTGTAGTATCTCTGGTCACAGCGTCTCCGGTGTGGCGTTCATTGACCGCAGTTGGTTGTTCACTTGACACCTGAAAGTCAAACAGATCATAGAGTGCATTAGGCTCCAGTGTGTACTGTGCACATACAATGCCAGTTTGTGGCGTGTTCATTCTCACACATCACACAGATTCACAGCATCATCTCACATGACACATTCACACAACTGGTCAATCAGTGAGCGCATCCAACTTGTCTGCAGTCACAATGCGCTATTCAGTCGGCACACAGATTTGCTGTGCACAACCTCCGTCCGAATCCCAGTGACGTCTGCACCGAGTCACCCACCTACACTGACTGTCAATCTCTGCATGCACACGATTCGGTGAGCGAGCACACGTTCCATGCATTCGACAACACCTCGTCACTTGCATGCATCTTGTTCGATGCTTTTCTCGACTGATGCCGGACACCACACGTCACACTGATTCACAAACACGCAACAACGCACACACCAACACACCCTCACACAGACAGTCCATCTCAGTGTGCACAATCACATTGTCCACCACATCCCACACTCAATGGACCAGTGACCGTGATGTGCACCGATCTGATGTGCCTGCCTGCTCAATGCCTACACATACGACGACTGACTAGTGTCACCGATCTCACCAACATGGCACAACACGT
Organism: Schistosoma turkestanicum; assembly: GCA_944470395.2. Classification (NCBI taxonomy): domain Eukaryota; kingdom Metazoa; phylum Platyhelminthes; class Trematoda; order Strigeidida; family Schistosomatidae; genus Schistosoma; species Schistosoma turkestanicum. The sequence continues at coordinate 1,297,865 of OX103977.1, forward strand.
CAATCAAGGCAACAACAAGTGTGTGAAACAGCATTACCTGTGTGTCGAGAAGATTCTCCTCGTCCGCATCCACACCACCACCACCCATGGGACTGATGGAGTCAGCACCTCGTGTAGTATCTCTGGTCACAGCGTCTCCGGTGTGGCGTTCATTGACCGCAGTTGGTTGTTCACTTGACACCTGAAAGTCAAACAGATCATAGAGTGCATTAGGCTCCAGTGTGTACTGTGCACATACAATGCCAGTTTGTGGCGTGTTCATTCTCACACATCACACAGATTCACAGCATCATCTCACATGACACATTCACACAACTGGTCAATCAGTGAGCGCATCCAACTTGTCTGCAGTCACAATGCGCTATTCAGTCGGCACACAGATTTGCTGTGCACAACCTCCGTCCGAATCCCAGTGACGTCTGCACCGAGTCACCCACCTACACTGACTGTCAATCTCTCCATGCACACGATTCGGTGAGTGAGCACACGTTCCATGCATTCGACAACACCTCGTCACTTGCATGCATCTTGTTCGATGCTTTTCTCGACTGATGCCGGACACCACACGTCACACTGATTCACAAACACGCAACAACGCACACACCAACACACCCTCACACAGACAGTCCATCTCAGTGTGCACAATCACATTGTCCACCACATCCCACACTCAATGGACCAGTGACCGTGATGTGCACCGATCTGATGTGCCTGCCTGCTCAATGCCTACACATACGACGACTGACTAGTGTCACCGATCTCACCAACATGGCACAACACGTCAATCAAGGCAACAACAAGTGTGTGAAACAGCATTACCTGTGTGTCGAGAAGATTCTCCTCGTCCGCATCCACACCACCACCACCCATGGGACTGATGGAGTCAGCACCTCGTGTAGTATCTCTGGTCACAGCGTCTCCGGTGTGGCGTTCATTGACCGCAGTTGGTTGTTCACTTGACACCTGAAAGTCAAACAGATCATAGAGTGCATTAGGCTCCAGTGTGTACTGTGCACATACAATGCCAGTTTGTGGCGTGTTCATTCTCACACATCACACAGATTCACAGCATCATCTCACATGACACATTCACACAACTGGTCAATCAGTGAGCGCATCCAACTTGTCTGCAGTCACAATGCGCTATTCAGTCGGCACACAGATTTGCTGTGCACAACCTCCGTCCGAATCTCAGTGACGTCTGCACCGACTCACCCACCTACACTGCCTGTCAATCTCTCCATGCACACGATTCGGTGAGTGAGCACACGTTCCATGCATTCGACAACACCTCGTCACTTGCATGCATCTTGTTCGATGCTTTTCTCGACTGATGCCGGACACCACACGTCACACTGATTCACAAACACGCAACAACGCACACACCAACACACCCTCACACAGACAGTCCATCTCAGTGTGCACAATCACATTGTCCACCACATCCCACACTCAATGGACCAGTGACCGTGATGTGCACCGATCTGATGTGCCTGCCTGCTCAATGCCTACACATACGACGACTGACTAGTGTCACCGATCTCACCAACATGGCACAACACGTCAATCAAGGCAACAACAAGTGTGTGAAACAGCATTACCTGTGTGTCGAGAAGATTCTCCTCGTCCGCATCCACACCACCACCACCCATGGGACTGATGGAGTCAGCACCTCGTGTAGTATCTCTGGTCACAGCGTCTCCGGTGTGGCGTTCATTGACCGCAGTTGGTTGTTCACTTGACACCTGAAAGTCAAACAGATCATAGAGTGCATTAGGCTCCAGTGTGTACTGTGCACATACAATGCCAGTTTGTGGCGTGTTCATTCTCACACATCACACAGATTCACAGCATCATCTCACATGACACATTCACACAACTGGTCAATCAGTGAGCGCATCCAACTTGTCTGCAGTCACAGTGCGCTATTCAGTCGGCACACAGATTTGCTGTGCACAACCTCCGTCCGAATCTCAGTGACGTCTGCACCGACTCACCCACCTACACTGACTGTCAATCTCTCCATGCACACGATTCGGTGAGTGAGCACACGTTCCATGCATTCGACAACACCTCGTCACTTGCATGCATCTTGTTCGATGCTTTTCTCGACTGATGCCGGACACCACACGTCACACTGATTCACAAACACGCAACAACGCACACACCAACACACCCTCACACAGACAGTCCATCTCAGTGTGCACAATCACATTGTCCACCACATCCCACACTCAATGGACCAGTGACCGTGATGTGCACCGATCTGATGTGCCTGCCTGCTCAATGCCTACACATACGACGACTGACTAGTGTCACCGATCTCACCAACATGGCACAACACGTCAATCAAGGCAACAACAAGTGTGTGAAACAGCATTACCTGTGTGTCGAGAAGATTCTCCTCGTCCGCATCCACACCACCACCACCCATGGGACTGATGGAGTCAGCACCTCGTGTAGTATCTCTGGTCACAGCGTCTCCGGTGTGGCGTTCATTGACCGCAGTTGGTTGTTCACTTGACACCTGAAAGTCAAACAGATCATAGAGTGCATTAGGCTCCAGTGTGTACTGTGCACATACAATGCCAGTTTGTGGCGTGTTCATTCTCACACATCACACAGATTCACAGCATCATCTCACATGACACATTCACACAACTGGTCAATCAGTGAGCGCATCCAACTTGTCTGCAGTCACAATGCGCTATTCAGTCGGCACACAGATTTGCTGTGCACAACCTCCGTCCGAATCCCAGTGACGTCTGCACCGACTCACCCACCTACACTGCCTGTCAATCTCTCCATGCACACGATTCGGTGAGTGAGCACACGTTCCATGCATTCGACAACACCTCGTCACTTGCATGCATCTTGTTCGATGCTTTTCTCGACTGATGCCGGACACCACACGTCACACTGATTCACAAACACGCAACAACGCACACACCAACACACCCTCACACAGACAGTCCATCTCAGTGTGCACAATCACATTGTCCACCACATCCCACACTCAATGGACCAGTGACCGTGATGTGCACCGATCTGATGTGCCTGCCTGCTCAATGCCTACACATACGACGACTGACTAGTGTCACCGATCTCACCAACATGGCACAACACGTCAATCAAGGCAACAACAAGTGTGTGAAACAGCATTACCTGTGTGTCGAGAAGATTCTCCTCGTCCGCATCCACACCACCACCACCCATGGGACTGATGGAGTCAGCACCTCGTGTAGTATCTCTGGTCACAGCGTCTCCGGTGTGGCGTTCATTGACCGCAGTTGGTTGTTCACTTGACACCTGAAAGTCAAACAGATCATAGAGTGCATTAGGCTCCAGTGTGTACTGTGCACATACAATGCCAGTTTGTGGCGTGTTCATTCTCACACATCACACAGATTCACAGCATCATCTCACATGACACATTCACACAACTGGTCAATCAGTGAGCGCATCCAACTTGTCTGCAGTCACAATGCGCTATTCAGTCGGCACACAGATTTGCTGTGCACAACCTCCGTCCGAATCCCAGTGACGTCTGCACCGAGCTCACCCACCTACACTGCCTGTCAATCTCTCCATGCACACGATTCGGTGAGTGAGCACACGTTCCATGCATTCGACAACACCTCGTCACTTGCATGCATCTTGTTCGATGCTTTTCTCGACTGATGCCGGACACCACACGTCACACTGATTCACAAACACGCAACAACGCACACACCAACACACCCTCACACAGACAGTCCATCTCAGTGTGCACAATCACATTGTCCACCACATCCCACACTCAATGGACCAGTGACCGTGATGTGCACCGATCTGATGTGCCTGCCTGCTCAATGCCTACACATACGACGACTGACTAGTGTCACCGATCTCACCAACATGGCACAACACGTCAATCAAGGCAACAACAAGTGTGTGAAACAGCATTACCTGTGTGTCGAGAAGATTCTCCTCGTCCGCATCCACACCACCACCACCCATGGGACTGATGGAGTCAGCACCTCGTGTAGTATCTCTGGTCACAGCGTCTCCGGTGTGGCGTTCATTGACCGCAGTTGGTTGTTCACTTGACACCTGAAAGTCAAACAGATCATAGAGTGCATTAGGCTCCAGTGTGTACTGTGCACATACAATGCCAGTTTGTGGCGTGTTCATTCTCACACATCACACAGATTCACAGCATCATCTCACATGACACATTCACACAACTGGTCAATCAGTGAGCGCATCCAACTTGTCTGCAGTCACAATGCGCTATTCAGTCGGCACACAGATTTGCTGTGCACAACCTCCGTCCGAATCCCAGTGACGTCTGCACCGACTCACCCACCTACACTGACTGTCAATCTCTCCATGCACACGATTCGGTGAGCGAGCACACGTTCCATGCATTCGACAACACCTCGTCACTTGCATGCATCTTGTTCGATGCTTTTCTCGACTGATGCCGGACACCACACGTCACACTGATTCACAAACACGCAACAACGCACACACCAACACACCCTCACACAGACAGTCCATCTCAGTGTGCACAATCACATTGTCCACCACATCCCACACTCAATGGACCAGTGACCGTGATGTGCACCGATCTGATGTGCCTGCCTGCTCAATGCCTACACATACGACGACTGACTAGTGTCACCGATCTCACCAACATGGCACAACACGTCAATCAAGGCAACAACAAGTGTGTGAAACAGCATTACCTGTGTGTCGAGAAGATTCTCCTCGTCCGCATCCACACCACCACCACCCATGGGACTGATGGAGTCAGCACCTCGTGTAGTATCTCTGGTCACAGCGTCTCCGGTGTGGCGTTCATTGACCGCAGTTGGTTGTTCACTTGACACCTGAAAGTCAAACAGATCATAGAGTGCATTAGGCTCCAGTGTGTACTGTGCACATACAATGCCAGTTTGTGGCGTGTTCATTCTCACACATCACACAGATTCACAGCATCATCTCACATGACACATTCACACAACTGGTCAATCAGTGAGCGCATCCAACTTGTCTGCAGTCACAATGCGCTATTCAGTCGGCACACAGATTTGCTGTGCACAACCTCCGTCCGAATACCAGTGACGTCTGCACCGACTCACCCACCTACACTGACTGTCAATCTCTGCATGCACACGATTCGGTGAGCGAGCACACGTTCCATGCATTCGACAACACCTCGTCACTTGCATGCATCTTGGTCGATGCTTTGTCGACTGATGCCGGTCACCACACGTCACACTGATTCACAAACACGCAACAACGCACACACCAACACACCCTCACACAGACAGTCCATCTCAGTGTGCACAATCACATTGTCCACCACATCCCACACTCAATGGACCAGTGACCGTGATGTGCACCGATCTGATGTGCCTGCCTGCTCAATGCCTACACATACGACGACTGACTAGTGTCACCGATCTCACCAACATGGCACAACACGTCAATCAAGGCAACAACAAGTGTGTGAAACAGCATTACCTGTGTGTCGAGAAGATTCTCCTCGTCCGCATCCACACCACCACCACCCATGGGACTGATGGAGTCAGCACCTCGTGTAGTATCTCTGGTCACAGCGTCTCCGGTGTGGCGTTCATTGACCGCAGTTGGTTGTTCACTTGACACCTGAAAGTCGAACAGATCATAGAGTGCATTAGGCTCCAGTGTGTACTGTGCACATACAATGCCAGTTTGTGGCGTGTTCATTCTCACACATCACACAGATTCACAGCATCATCTCACATGACACATTCACACAACTGGTCAATCAGTGAGCGCATCCAACTTGTCTGCAGTCACAATGCGCTATTCAGTCGGCACACAGATTTGCTGTGCACAACCTCCGTCCGAATCTCAGTGACGTCTGCACCGACTCACCCACCTACACTGACTGTCAATCTCTCCATGCACACGATTCGGTGAGTGAGCACACGTTCCATGCATTCGACAACACCTCGTCACTTGCATGCATCTTGTTCGATGCTTTTCTCGACTGATGCCGGACACCACACGTCACACTGATTCACAAACACGCAACAACGCACACACCAACACACCCTCACACAGACAGTCCATCTCAGTGTGCACAATCACATTGTCCACCACATCCCACACTCAATGGACCAGTGACCGTGATGTGCACCGATCTGATGTGCCTGCCTGCTCAATGCCTACACATACGACGACTGACTAGTGTCACCGATCTCACCAACATGGCACAACACGTCAATCAAGGCAACAACAAGTGTGTGAAACAGCATTACCTGTGTGTCGAGAAGATTCTCCTCGTCCGCATCCACACCACCACCACCCATGGGACTGATGGAGTCAGCACCTCGTGTAGTATCTCTGGTCACAGCGTCTCCGGTGTGGCGTTCATTGACCGCAGTTGGTTGTTCACTTGACACCTGAAAGTCAAACAGATCATAGAGTGCATTAGGCTCCAGTGTGTACTGTGCACATACAATGCCAGTTTGTGGCGTGTTCATTCTCACACATCACACAGATTCACAGCATCATCTCACATGACACATTCACACAACTGGTCAATCAGTGAGCGCATCCAACTTGTCTGCAGTCACAATGCGCTATTCAGTCGGCACACAGATTTGCTGTGCACAACCTCCGTCCGAATCTCAGTGACGTCTGCACCGACTCACCCACCTACACTGACTGTCAATCTCTCCATGCACACGATTCGGTGAGTGAGCACACGTTCCATGCATTCGACAACACCTCGTCACTTGCATGCATCTTGTTCGATGCTTTTCTCGACTGATGCCGGACACCACACGTCACACTGATTCACAAACACGCAACAACGCACACACCAACACACCCTCACACAGACAGTCCATCTCAGTGTGCACAATCACATTGTCCACCACATCCCACACTCAATGGACCAGTGACCGTGATGTGCACCGATCTGATGTGCCTGCCTGCTCAATGCCTACACATACGACGACTGACTAGTGTCACCGATCTCACCAACATGGCACAACACGTCAATCAAGGCAACAACAAGTGTGTGAAACAGCATTACCTGTGTGTCGAGAAGATTCTCCTCGTCCGCATCCACACCACCACCACCCATGGGACTGATGGAGTCAGCACCTCGTGTAGTATCTCTGGTCACAGCGTCTCCGGTGTGGCGTTCATTGACCGCAGTTGGTTGTTCACTTGACACCTGAAAGTCAAACAGATCATAGAGTGCATTAGGCTCCAGTGTGTACTGTGCACATACAATGCCAGTTTGTGGCGTGTTCATTCTCACACATCACACAGATTCACAGCATCATCTCACATGACACATTCACACAACTGGTCAATCAGTGAGCGCATCCAACTTGTCTGCAGTCACAATGCGCTATTCAGTCGGCACACAGATTTGCTGTGCACAACCTCCGTCCGAATCTCAGTGACGTCTGCACCGACTCACCCACCTACACTGACTGTCAATCTCTCCATGCACACGATTCGGTGAGTGAGCACACGTTCCATGCATTCGACAACACCTCGTCACTTGCATGCATCTTGTTCGATGCTTTTCTCGACTGATGCCGGACACCACACGTCACACTGATTCACAAACACGCAACAACGCACACACCAACACACCCTCACACAGACAGTCCATCTCAGTGTGCACAATCACATTGTCCACCACATCCCACACTCAATGGACCAGTGACCGTGATGTGCACCGATCTGATGTGCCTGCCTGCTCAATGCCTACACATACGACGACTGACTAGTGTCACCGATCTCACCAACATGGCACAACACGTCAATCAAGGCAACAACAAGTGTGTGAAACAGCATTACCTGTGTGTCGAGAAGATTCTCCTCGTCCGCATCCACACCACCACCACCCATGGGACTGATGGAGTCAGCACCTCGTGTAGTATCTCTGGTCACAGCGTCTCCGGTGTGGCGTTCATTGACCGCAGTTGGTTGTTCACTTGACACCTGAAAGTCGAACAGATCATAGAGTGCATTAGGCTCCAGTGTGTACTGTGCACATACAATGCCAGTTTGTGGCGTGTTCATTCTCACACATCACACAGATTCACAGCATCATCTCACATGACACATTCACACAACTGGTCAATCAGTGAGCGCATCCAACTTGTCTGCAGTCACAATGCGCTATTCAGTCGGCACACAGATTTACTGTGCACAACCTCCGTCCGAATCCCAGTGACGTCTGCACCGACTCACCCACCTACACTGCCTGTCAATCTCTCCATGCACACGATTCGGTGAGTGAGCACACGTTCCATGCATTCGACAACACCTCGTCACTTGCATGCATCTTGTTCGATGCTTTTCTCGACTGATGCCGGACACCACACGTCACACTGATTCACAAACACGCAACAACGCACACACCAACACACCCTCACACAGACAGTCCATCTCAGTGTGCACAATCACATTGTCCACCACATCCCACACTCAATGGACCAGTGACCGTGATGTGCACCGATCTGATGTGCCTGCCTGCTCAATGCCTACACATACGACGACTGACTAGTGTCACCGATCTCACCAACATGGCACAACACGTCAATCAAGGCAACAACAAGTGTGTGAAACAGCATTACCTGTGTGTCGAGAAGATTCTCCTCGTCCGCATCCACACCACCACCACCCATGGGACTGATGGAGTCAGCACCTCGTGTAGTATCTCTGGTCACAGCGTCTCCGGTGTGGCGTTCATTGACCGCAGTTGGTTGTTCACTTGACACCTGAAAGTCGAACAGATCATAGAGTGCATTAGGCTCCAGTGTGTACTGTGCACATACAATGCCAGTTTGTGGCGTGTTCATTCTCACACATCACACAGATTCACAGCATCATCTCACATGACACATTCACACAACTGGTCAATCAGTGAGCGCATCCAACTTGTCTGCAGTCACAATGCGCTATTCAGTCGGCACACAGATTTACTGTGCACAACCTCCGTCCGAATCTCAGTGACGTCTGCACCGACTCACCCACCTACACTGCCTGTCAATCTCTCCATGCACACGATTCGGTGAGTGAGCACACGTTCCATGCATTCGACAACACCTCGTCACTTGCATGCATCTTGTTCGATGCTTTTCTCGACTGATGCCGGACACCACACGTCACACTGATTCACAAACACGCAACAACGCACACACCAACACACCCTCACACAGACAGTCCATCTCAGTGTGCACAATCACATTGTCCACCACATCCCACACTCAATGGACCAGTGACCGTGATGTGCACCGATCTGATGTGCCTGCCTGCTCAATGCCTACACATACGACGACTGACTAGTGTCACCGATCTCACCAACATGGCACAACACGTCAATCAAGGCAACAACAAGTGTGTGAAACAGCATTACCTGTGTGTCGAGAAGATTCTCCTCGTCCGCATCCACACCACCACCACCCATGGGACTGATGGAGTCAGCACCTCGTGTAGTATCTCTGGTCACAGCGTCTCCGGTGTGGCGTTCATTGACCGCAGTTGGTTGTTCACTTGACACCTGAAAGTCGAACAGATCATAGAGTGCATTAGGCTCCAGTGTGTACTGTGCACATACAATGCCAGTTTGTGGCGTGTTCATTCTCACACATCACACAGATTCACAGCATCATCTCACATGACACATTCACACAACTGGTCAATCAGTGAGCGCATCCAACTTGTCTGCAGTCACAATGCGCTATTCAGTCGGCACACAGATTTACTGTGCACAACCTCCGTCCGAATCTCAGTGACGTCTGCAACGAGTCACCCACCTACACTGCCTGTCAATCTCTCCATGCACACGATTCGGTGAGTGAGCACACGTTCCATGCATTCGACAACACCTCGTCACTTGCATGCATCTTGTTCGATGCTTTTCTCGACTGATGCCGGACACCACACGTCACACTGATTCACAAACACGCAACAACGCACACACCAACACACCCTCACACAGACAGTCCATCTCAGTGTGCACAATCACATTGTCCACCACATCCCACACTCAATGGACCAGTGACCGTGATGTGCACCGATCTGATGTGCCTGCCTGCTCAATGCCTACACATACGACGACTGACTAGTGTCACCGATCTCACCAACATGGCACAACACGTCAATCAAGGCAACAACAAGTGTGTGAAACAGCATTACCTGTGTGTCGAGAAGATTCTCCTCGTCCGCATCCACACCACCACCACCCATGGGACTGATGGAGTCAGCACCTCGTGTAGTATCTCTGGTCACAGCGTCTCCGGTGTGGCGTTCATTGACCGCAGTTGGTTGTTCACTTGACACCTGAAAGTCGAACAGATCATAGAGTGCATTAGGCTCCAGTGTGTACTGTGCACATACAATGCCAGTTTGTGGCGTGTTCATTCTCACACATCACACAGATTCACAGCATCATCTCACATGACACATTCACACAACTGGTCAATCAGTGAGCGCATCCAACTTGTCTGCAGTCACAATGCGCTATTCAGTCGGCACACAGATTTACTGTGCACAACCTCCGTCCGAATCCCAGTGACGTCTGCACCGACTCACCCACCTACACTGACTGTCAATCTCTGCATGCACACGATTCGGTGAGCGAGCACACGTTCCATGCATTCGACAACACCTCGTCACTTGCATGCATCTTGGTCGATGCTTTGTCGACTGATGCCGGTCACCAGTTTTCACTCCGTATCACATACCCTTTTGATCCTGGTCGGCGAATCATCCTTTCACCCATTTTCTTTGTGTTTGCGTAATTTTTTCCTTCACTTTATTTTCGTTTTCCTTCTCTATATCATTTTGTCCGTTGACATTTTCTCATGGCTTCTCTGTTGTTTTTGCTTATATATTTATTGTAGTCATTTCTGTCGGTTGACGAACATTTTACATACTATCCTTCCAGGATATTGATACATATTAATGAGGTAATAGATGTTTTGCTACGATTTTAAACATGGCATATTATCTACTATTAGAAATGAATAGCTAGTCATGTGATAATAGATTCAAGAGTACCTACGCACACACAAACTAGATTCGAAGCAATCAAGTAGAATTCGAATATTTAGTTCGTTTGGAGAACGTGACGATCACCGAAGAAGCATCATCCAGAGGCTGAGACAAGCTCCGTGGACTCGATATAAATATACATACAATCCAGTTCACACTAAAACACCATTATACCTTTTTTTTAATCCAGTTATTTCACTGAAACTACCTTTTATACCGACTCGTTAATTTCAATGAATACCTACTAACATTTAATCTATATATATATGTATACAGTCAATTTTCAACTTACATTTATCACTGACTGATTGAAATTGAATGAATTACATTTAGTCTGATGAATATCTTGAGTACATTTAGGAAATTTACTCGATTCCAATCCATGGTAGTTTCTCCTACTGTTTTTATTAAGTATCCGCTTTTTAGTTCGATTATAAATGTGAATAGTGTTTAATTGTTTATCAATGTTGTTCAAAGTTTGTTCAATTGTTCTATTGAATTCGACTAAAAATGTTAGAAAAAAAATGTTGTTAACATGATGAATGATCCTCACTATTTTTTTAAATCAGTTTAAATAGTAATCACTGTAGAAAAATTTTTTTATCACAAATCGATCATGAAATTTTTGTTAGTTTGGGAAATATATGATTTCAAATCATCAAATGTGTAAAAACGCAAGCCTCCAAAAAACTCTGCCCCAAAATATCGTAACAGTGCTGCTCACTAGTGACTAGCTTCGTGAGGAAATTCTCGGAGTTCTAGTTGAGAAGACTTGACCAATGGAGTTCAAACCTGTCGGGTGTAGGCAGTAACTACCAAACACAAATGGGTGAGGTCGCGCAAAATCAGTATAGCAATCAGCGTTAGACGTTAACACCGTTGGATGCCGGCCAGGTGGTTCAGAGGTGTTAGACGTTCGCGCACAGTACCAAAGGTACTTGGTTCGAATCCTGTGAGGTCGTGGATGCTCACTGCTGATGAGTCCTATACCAGGACGAAACGGCATTCAATGCTTCCAGTTTTCTAATGGTGGTCTAACAACGATTGATTGATGATTTCAAATGTGTAAAAACGCAAACCTTCAAAACTTCGCCCCAAAATATAAGATTCGCTTGTGTGTGTGTGTATGGGTACAGTTGATTTCGATAACGATTTTATAGACAAACACTCGAATTCGGCTAAAGCAGTGTGACGTTATCATTTCTCTAAACTAAAAAGAATACAGAAGTCTATCGATTGTTTTTTTTGAATGACCTTTACTATTGACCAAAGGAGATCAGTGTGCACTTAGTGTTTGATAGGTCACAGTAAATCATAAAAGTCATTTGAATCAAGGTTTTAATGCTTGTCAGAAAACTGTCAATTAAATCGAAGACTGTGTATGAGGTTGCGCAACTCCGTGAATTGATCAAGTTAGACATTAATAGCATTAGATACTGGCTCAGTGGTCTAGAGGTTAGGCGTTCGCACACAGAGTTCCGAAAGACCTGGGTTCGAATCCTGTGAGGTGCCGGAGTCGAGGATGAGCAGTCAGATGCAACGTAGAAATTCGTACGTAAGTACATCAGTTCATGTCGCCATACCACATCAGTACAGAGATATAATTGTCAATTCAAATCCAATAGTAGAAGAGGTAGTAAAGGTATTAGGAGTAATCGGAGACGTTAGGATTAGAAGATATTATTCAAGAAGTATGATTAAATGAGATAAGTTTAAAAAGACAAAACTAGAGGTGTTGAAGAATGCAGAAGATTAGGATTTGAGAGAACAAAAAGAATAAATACACCGGCACCATTGCGAACGATTCTGAGCCATGTCATTCAAGGTCTCTAGCCATCGATTATTATCATCTCGCGGACCACAACCAGGTAGTCGACAATTACCGACATGGCTAAGTCCACTTGTCAATGACTCCATGGATTGCTGCCATGTTTTGGTCTGGCCGCCCCTAACTTTCTTCCAACCTACTCCTACAGTACAAAACAAAGCTCTTCGAGGCAGTCGGTGGTTAGGCATACGTAACACATGTCCCAACCACCTCAACTGATGAAGTGTCACTACTGCGTCAACTGATCTGTCATTCTTACCTAGCACCCGATTCCTAATAACAACGTTGCTCACTCGGGTGTCCCAGGATATACGAGCAATGCTTCGAAGACACCTATGATCAAAATCCAGTAACCCACGAATATCTTCTACTCTCACTGGTCATGTTTCACAGCCATAAAGTAAGACGGAGCGAACAACTGCACAGTACACTCGTCCTCTAGTCAGCAAACGGATATCTCGCCTACGCCATAAGTGACGCAGGTTGGCAAAAGCCAATCCAGCCTTCTGTATCCGTGCTGAGATTCCGTCAGTCACCAAGCCATCGGCACTGATGAGTCTCCCCAGATAAGTGAAGCGGTCTACACGCTCGACTACTTCAATCCCTATCGCTAGTTCAGGTGCCGATGCAACCCAATCTTGAAGCAATATTTTGCATTTCGAGGGTGAGAACCGCATCCCGAACATGCTTGCATTGTTGCTTATGGTGGTCAGAAGACTCCGCATTTTGTCAGCGTCTTCACCAAGTAGGACAATATCATCGAGAATGAGCACTGTTGATGAGTCTCATACCTGGACGGAACGGCCATCCATTGCTTCCAGGTTTCTAATGGTAGTCTAACATTGATCGATTCATGTTTTCAAGAATGTGAAACACGAATATGGCAAGATCTCTGCCTAGAATGAATAATTCCAAATGATGTTTTTGAAATAATATAAAAATTAAATGTCTGATTTGTATATGATGTACTTACTGACACTTTCTCACCTGTTTTGTTGAATTGGTAAGATTTTTGCGATTCTGTTTTGATATATGGTACACTGAATTCATTTTTACATAGTTTGAAATTCTATGCAATGATTGTACAGAAGACAAAATGGAGAACGAAAAAAAATGCTTGTCATTTATTTTAAACTGTTCAAAGCCTTAATATACACTTCCCGGAGAAAATAACTGCACAAGATATGTAGTAAAAAAAATGTTAACTGACAAATTATTCATTTTTGAAATCATGAATCGATCATTGTTAAACCACCATTAGAAATCTGGAAGCAATGAACGGCCGTTTCGCCCTGGTATGGGACTCATTAATAGTGCTCATCCACGACTCCTCCACCCCGCAGGATTCGAACCCAGGACTTCGGTATTGTGCGCCAACGCCTAATCTCTGGACGACTGATCCGGTATCTAACGGTGTTAATGTCTAACTTGATCAATTCACGGAGATGCGCAACTTCATATACAGTCTTCGGTAGACACTCCCTACACCCGAACAGGTTGAACTTCGCTGGTCACGTCTTCCCACTAGAACTTGTGGAAGATTCCTCACGAAGCTAGTCACTAGTGAGCTAGTCACAAGTTGGACATTAACACCTTTTGGTGTTGGCTCGGTGGTCCGATGGTTAGGCATCCGCCTACTATACCTTAGGTCCTGGGATCGAACCCTGCGGGGTGCAGGGGTCGTGGATGCGCACTGCTGAAAAGTCCCATACCAGGACGAAACGGCCGTCCAGTGCTTCCAGGTTTTTAATGGTGGTCTAATATTGATCGATTCATGGTTTGAAAAATGTGTAACTTAACAATCTTCACAACCCCGTAACGATAAATTATTGTAACTTTTGGCGTAGTACTCAAGCTATCAAGGACTCTTAGACAGACAAAAAGTACTAGGAATTAAAATGTTATCTTTTCATCTAGAGAGAGTCTAGATGACAATAAAGCAGACACTAGACATCAAGTACTTGTTTAATGTATCAAACATACATGGTGGTACACAATGCGTAATGAATTCGGTTTGAACGAGGTAATTCACTTAGTTTTTATATAACGGAACCATGACGTTGCTTACGTAGAAAATAGTACTATTGATAAAGAATATTTAATTCTGATGGTGAAATTTAATTCGTTTTCATATTTTAATTAATGTTATAATGTTAAAGTTCTTGCTGACATAATTTTATCTCATTTTCCACGTTTCAAGGAGTCAGTTAATCATTGTTAGACCACCATTAGAAACTAGGAAGCACTGGACGTTCGTTTCGTCCTGGGTCCAGGGTTCGGACTCTGAGAGTAGCAGAGGTCGTTGATGCGCACTTCTGATGAGTCCTATAGTAGGACGAAACGGCTGTCCAGTGCTAGTAGGTTTCTAATGGTGACCTAACAATGATTGATTCATGATTTCAAGGTGTAAAAGCACTAATCTTCATAACTCGAATTCTAAAAATATATTTATTTTTTTACTGATTAACTGGACAAGTACATTTTTAAGCATTATTTCCTCGTGAATCAGTTGAAAATGATCAATTTGTGGAGATGGCATGACAAACTTATTTTGTAAATAGTTTTTGATACTATTTGTATTTATTCTGTTAATTTTCACAGTTTGTACATTCACTATGAAATGGTTGTACATTTTGTTTAAGTGTGTGTCCTTGAAAAATATCAGGCGCTTTAACTGCTCCACATTTCCGTTCTGTGTACACATAACACGGCACTCACTGCCTCATCCTACCAGATACACTTTATACGCACGTCTCATGTTCTCAATTGTTCATTAATGCGATAACTGGATTCTAATACGTATATTGTCTACATTTATAGACTGCAGTCATACGTATATGCTACTTTACGGATATTTAAATCATTTGGATTACTAACATTTCTATAATTGTGGATTTATGTTACCAAACACAACCGAACACGTACAAGCAGCCGTATAAAGTAACGTCCTTACATATTTATTGTATTTATTATATTTAACTGATATATTTCAATATACATCTATTTGTATTCAATAACTTTGTTAATATTTTGAAATAATATATTGACTGGTCCACCACAATTAATTGGTGAGCCCACGTTTATGCTATTTGTTGTACTACTATAATGTTTTATTAACATTTTCGGCTTACACGTTTTGTTTCTATCAAATACGCTTTTACCTACATCAAACTACTGATAATCGATTTTTCTCCAGCAAATACTTTTACCACACCACAATCTGATGATAAAGTTCTAAGTTCCATTAACGCTATGTCAGATTTTAAGCTCCCTGTATATAGTATTAGTAATCCTAGGATGTGGTTCTCCCAGATTAAAGCGCCTGATATCTTTCAAGGACACATACTTAAACAAAATGTACAACCATTTCATAGTGAATGTGTACAGGCTGTGAAAATTAACAGAATAAATACAATTAGTATCAAAAACTATTTACAAAATAAGTTTGTCATGCCATCTCCACAAATTACATTGCATTATTTTTTCTTGAGAAAAATCTTCTTTCTGTAGAAAATGCAATTCATTTCGTGCATTAAAATATTATATTCGAATTAATTGTTATTATCGAAGCAGTGTTTGTTATCTTGTGATCCAGTTAAAAAGTTTTGTAAAATTTCACTAATATAACATGCCAGTGAGAAAATGAACTTTCAAATGTAATTAAATTTATTTTGGGGATTATAGTCATCTTTGAAAATCTAATCGTTAAACGAGTTAAATAAGTGATTATTTTATATTGTTAGTTTAATGAATTTCAAATGACCCCAAAAAAGTTCAGCATAACACCAATTATTCCTAACTGACCTGACTTTTAATCACTGAATAATAAATATATTAACTTACACTTTCTGTCTATAAAAGATTTGTTATTTACGATAAATTGTTGTCTGATGATTTTACTTTAATAATCTTGTGGATTTTCAAGATTTTAAGGTACTTGTTTAAGTTTTCTGATAGCCTGATTATTGGTTCGGACATATACACGTTATATGTGCTTAATCATTCGTTGAAGAAAAAGAATACCGAGCTTTGAATTCAGCGAATGATTTTCTAAAGGACTGAGTCTTTTTATATTATCTGATAATGTAGTAGTTCGCGATAGCACATTCTGCTAGCTCCTGCTCCTTGCTGACTGCTATTCTCATAAAATGTAGTCTACTGAAGAACTATTAAGAGCTACGAGCAATGAATAGTGTTATGTTCGTCACTTGGTACGCTTGAAGCTATTACGAGTTCACCTTAGTCGATAAATGCGAACGAGACAATTACCAGAGTTCAGATAGGCTACCTTGAATCTCAAGCTGTAAACAGAAGTCTTGGTAAGCGTAGAAAGTATATTCTACAAATAACCAACAATCACAATACAATCAAGCACACAACTCTCGTTTATTTATACATCGTAGAAACTTCATTGGAACAGTCACAAAAATAGCACTCTCAAATACACAGCAGCCAATCACACAGCCAAGGATTTTCCTGGTGGGAAATGAAATTTGAAGGTCAACTGATCAGCCTATGCTC
The DNA here is from genome assembly GCA_944470395.2 of Schistosoma turkestanicum. NCBI lineage: Eukaryota > Metazoa > Platyhelminthes > Trematoda > Strigeidida > Schistosomatidae > Schistosoma > Schistosoma turkestanicum. The sequence goes on from OX103977.1 coordinate 1,315,275, forward strand.
TCAAACGTGAAATCCAAAATTAAGGCATTTATCAAACAAATTCTGGGGATCTAACATCCCCAACAAATAGTCTTTCTGTTGACTTATTTCAAACTAAGACAAATAAATCTTCACTTGTTCGCCAATAACTTATAACGGAAACTTGGAATCTTTCAGGATAAATTTCTCGCTATAAAATTATCCAGCAAAATAGTATTTACATTCAAAACGCTGATAACAACAATTCAACAACTGTATGTGATTTGTAGCATAGTTTATTGATTGTCAAAATATTAATTTTAATGTTATACAACGTTAAATAATAATAGTCACTTACACTATTATCAAAACAATATTTTCGAGCTCCATATTCAGTGAAAAATAATTTCATCTGTTTCATAACACCCTAAAATAATGAAATGCAATGGTAATGACAAATGTCCAGATAAAACGTGTTATGGATATTCTTCATTTATACTGTGTTATTTTTGTAAATGAACATTGATAATGTTGTAAAATACGAACGTATTGATATTCATTAGTAAGAAGTAGAAATTCGTTAAATCAAGGTCTAGTCATATTTTGAGTTAATACAAATTTGTTACTGATAAAATTATGTTACATAAGCGTTCACACATTTTGAAACCATCAATCGATCAATGTTAGACCACTATTAGAAAGCGGGAAGCACTGAATGGCCGTTTCGTCCCGGTCCGGGACTCATCAACAGTGCGCATCGACGTACAGTGCTTCCAGGTTTCTAATGGTGGTCCAGCATTGATCGATTCATGGTTTCAAAATGTGTAACTTGACAATCTTCACAACATTTTCAGTTAGAGCTTTGGAGATTTGTGTTTTCACACAATTGAAATCATCAATCAATCATTGTTAGACCACCATTAGAAAACTGGAAGCACTGGACGGCCGTTTCGTCCTGGCATAGAACTCACCAACAGTGCGCATCCACGACTCCGGCACCTTGCAGGATTCGAACCTAGGACCTTCGGTACTGTGCGCGAACGTCTAACCCCCGGGCCGGCATCCAACAGTGTTAATGTCTATCGCTGATTGATCTACTGATTTTGCGCGACCTCACCCATTTTTCTTTGGTATTTACTGTCTACAGCCAACTGGGTTGAACTCCATTGGTCAAGTCTTCTCAAATAGAACTCAGAGAATTTCCTCACGAAGCTAGTCACTAGTGAGCGCTGTTACGATATTTTCAGTTATAGCTTCCAGGTTTCTAATGGTGGTCTAACAACGATTGATTGATGATTTCAAATCTTCACAATGCCGTGTGAAATAACCATTCATCAGCTAATAAAGAATGTTGTGTATATTTCAGGCACTAAACAAATTTTTGGCCAAGAAACAAAGGCAGGAATACATAGTAAAGGGAAGCGATTCATATTGACCATTTCTGAAAATGACAATGATGATTTTGCCGTGTTACGTGACTAATTGATGTTCTCAATGGAAATGTTGACATAATTGAGTTGAAACATCGTACATAAATCAATATTGAAAGGATCAAGGAAGATAATCTGACATAAGTATAGCTGAATCTTTTATAGCGATAAGGTTAGGTAAATTCAACTTTGGTGAACTTCATTTCATTGAATATGGTTGATAAGGAAATACTATTCATAAAATTGAGTCAACGAATTGATATATTTTATTACTTTACGATATGCTACTAACAATTACCAAGTAGTTGAAATTTTAGACTAAAAATACTTTGGTGCGTGAATAGGTTTTCGATCCAAGGACGTTGATTGATTGATAAAGTTTGACTGCCTCCTATTTTTCACATAAACTTATCGGCATACTTCAGATTCATACAACTGTAATAACAAATCAACAGTAGCTAGAAAAGCACTAAGAAGTTAATGGTATCCTCTTGTATAAGTAGACTGTTTGGTGGGGTTCAAATCAACCATAAGTCCAAAGAGCATTGAGTAGGCGATTTTTTTGGTCATTTTACCTTTGTGTATTTCGATTTATCTTTGACGAAAAGTCGCATACGTCTCAATAAAACTATATCTAACTTAAGATTAAATCTGAAGCTTGGAAAATTGTCTGTTTGTTTAGATGACTACTGAAAGAAAGGTTTCGTGAATAAAACACTCTGAGACAAAAAGAGTGCTATATGAAGATTTTGTGGGTTTCTTATGTCTGATAGGCCAAACATTACGTGGTTTTATTGATAAAAGTATGGATAACTGAAGCAGTAATCCAGTCAACCGTATTTACTGTCTTGTGAATTATTTCGTGGTTATATAAACTGCTTTTCCAACATCCGTAAAAATCTGTTAACTGAAATGATTATGTAAATAGGGAACCTCTGTCAGTTGTAAATGAATTTTATTATCGCCTTAATTTTGAAATTTGTAGTGAAAAGGCATGACTGGTGAAGTTTATTAGTTTTAGGACTAGGAAAGTCATAAACGAGTATATTAAATGATCGTTGGACAGTATCGACAATAATTGAAGTTACAAAATGAAGAAAGACTACAGCTAGCCTCAATACTTGTAGATATTGAGTCTGATTCATTACGGAGTTTCGTGTGATTCATTACTATATGGATGTGAAACATGGCCAGTAAGAGTAGAGGATATTCGTAGGTTACTGGTATTGGATTATAGACGTATTCGAAGCCTTGTTCGTATATCCTGTGACAGCCCAGTAAGCAATGCTATAGTTAGGAAACGAGCACTAGGTAAGGATGGCAGATCAATAGATGAAGTATAGAAACGTCATCATTTGAGGTGGTTGGGACTTGTGTTACGTATGCCTAACCACTGACTGCCTCGACGAGCTATCTTTTGTGATGTAGGAGTAGATTGGAAGAAAGTTAGGGGCGGCCAAACCAAAGCATGGCAGAAATCCATGAAGTCACTGACAAGGGGACTGTGTCATGTTGGTAGATGTAGACTACCTGGTTGGGGTCCGTGAGACGAAAGTCACCAACGGTTAGAGACTTTGAACGACATGGCTCAGAACCGTTTGCAATGGCGTAGGTGCATTCACTCTTTGTATTCTCTCTAATTCTAACCTTCTGATTTCCTTATCATCTCTATCTTTCTCTTTCTAAATTTATCTTACTGAGTTATACTTCTCGAATCATATCTTCGCTCCCTAATCTTCTCCATTACTGCTAATACTTCTACTATCTCTACTACTGACAATTGCGGCTCTGTGCTGATGCACTATGACAATTTGAACTTATATACTCATCATGTACAAAGTTCTACATTCTATCTAACTATCTCACTGTGATCCACATTACAGTCATCCTATTTTTTTAATGTTCTTCAAAACAGTTAAACCCTTTGCAATGACATTCATACTTCAACAACATACTCAACATTGTAGTGTGTATGAAATTTATCAAAAGCGTATTATTGTAAATATCATCATAGCAAACAAACCAATAAACAAGTCAACAAATAGCATTTTACATAATAGAACTTTGAACAGAGAAATGAGAAGACATATTTTGTGAGATAGTACCATTTCCTGCTTTTTCGTCACATGTAACTGCGGAGAAAGTTACTTGGGTAGGACAGATCGCCGATTGGAGGACAGGATAGGGGGAACGTATTCCAAAATGGTTAATCAAATCCATGATTCATCCACCACCTAGCCCATCATCTCAAGATCGATCAACAAAACCCAGCCTCGTCCATTGCAAAACATCTAATGATGAATGGTCATCAAATTGACCCAAAATCAGCCTTTATAGAGTTGTGACATGTAATCAAAACCCATACACACTCAAACTATTCGAAGCTATCTTGATTGGTCGAAAAAGTTCAACTTTATGTGTTCAAAAACAACTGTATGTTGACCTTTGTTTACCATGGTTCTAGTGAGTGAGTGAATGTCATGCTAAATAAGACATTTTGACCTTATCTTCAAAACTGTATTTACACACAAATAACATGTTGCTTGTATGTGACTGACGAGAAATGGTACACGAAATGGTACCAATATCTCACACAAAATATGTCTTCTCATTTCTCTGTTCAAATTTATCAAAAGGAACCACTGTTTTGAATTTCTAAATAATAGAACTTACTAGAAATCGGTCACCATGATATGGTCCACCGGATAGTATATAGAATTTATCCATTCTTGACAATTGATTTGTTTTATTTTCAAATCTATCACCGTGTAAATGATGATATTGAATATTTTGTCGATAATAAATGCTGAACAGTGGTTGATGAAATAATTTACACTTATTGTAGACAATCACACTGGCATTTGTAATCTTGTGTAGTGATGATAAATGAAAGTAGACAAAAAGGAGGCTGAGTTAGAATATAAAAAAGCGAAAAATTACTACATTTGTATACTGTGCAACTAATAACATCAAAGCAGCTACTCTGTTTGTCTGTTTAAATTAGGTATATATATGTTGACTGGTATATCTACTAACAGTTTACAGGGCTGAATTCATTAATTAAACTTAATTTCGCTTATCCACTCTTATACAATGCAAGAGAAGACGACCAGTGTAGCAGCAGCCTCTGCAGCAGTAGGTCTCAACATACATAAAGGAAAAAGCAAAATTCTCTGATGCAACACAACATGCACCAACCAAATCACTCACTCTTGATGGAGATGCCTTGGAAGACTTTAACACCTTTACATATCTTGGCAGAATCATCGACGAGAAAGGTGGATCCGATGCAGATGTGAGGGTGCGGATTGGCAAAGCGAGGGCTGCATTTCTACAGTTGAAAAATATCTGGAACTCCAAACAACTTTCAATCAAAACCAAAATCACGATTTTCAATACAAATGTCAAGACAGAGTTCTACTGTATGCAGCGGAAACATGGAGAACTACCAAAGCCATCATCAGTTGTCTACGCAAAATACTGAGGATTCGTTGGCCAGACACTATCAGCAACAACGTACTGTGGGAGAGAACAAACCAGATTCCAGAGGAGGAGGAAATCAGGAAGAAGCGGTGGAAGTGGATAGGACACACACTACGAAAAGCACCTAACTGCGTCACAAGACAAGCCCTCACATGGAACCCTCAAGGCAAAAGGAAAAGAGGAAGGCCAAAGAACACATGACGTCGAGAAATAGAGAAAGATATGAGAAGAATGAACAAACATTGGACAGAACTGGAGAAGGAAGCCCAGGACAGAGTTGGTTGGAGAAAACTGGTGGGCGGCCTATGCTCCATTGGGGGTAACAGGCGTAAGTAAGTAAGTAAGTAATATTCACTTCCTTACTTACTTACTTACGCCTGTTACCCACAATAGAACATAGGCTGCTGACCAGTATTTTCCAACCTGCTCTGTTCTGCACCTCCCCTTCCAGTTCTACCCAACTTTTGTTCATCCTTCTCATGTCTGTCTCTTTTTCTCTTGGTGATGTGCTTATTGACCTTCCTCTTTTTCTTCAACCTTGAGGGCTTGTCTTGTAACGTGGTTGGGTGTTTTCTTCAATGTTTGTCGCATCCACTTTCCACGCCTCTTCCTGATTTCTTCCTCCACTATAATCTGGTTTGTTCTCTTACACGTTAGGTTGTTGCTGATGGTGTCTGGCCAATGGATCCGAAGTATCTGGTATCTTCTGGATTATGGCCTTGCAAGTTCTCCAAGTTTCCGCCTAATTCAGTAGAACCATCTTGACATTTCTATTGAGAATTTCGACTTTGCTGTTGGTTGACAGCTGTTTTGAGTTCCTAATTTTCTTCAATTGTAGAAATGAAACCCATGCTTTTCTGATCTGTGTCCTCAAATCTGCATTAGATCTACCGTGCTCGTCAATGAAGCTGCCTAGATATGTAAAGGTTTTTACGTCCTTCAAGGCATCTCAATCAAGAGTGATTTAGTTGACACATGATGTGTTGTATCGGAGAATCTTGCTTTACCCTTTATGTATGTTGAGACCTGCTAAGGCTGAGGCTGCTATTTCTATTTTGATTCAGGTTCACAAATAAGCATTGTAAGCAGGGATTTTATTTTCTCTTCTGTATTAATCTGTCTTAATTAATAACCCGAGTATTTTGATTTACAGTAATATTTTTATCGAATCGATATGATGGACAATATGTAGTAGTGATAGTCAGGTCTTAAGTTGAATGAGTTATTAGGCAACCGGTAACCTATGAACTGTCCACTTAGCTATTTCTTCAATAACTACATTTATATTTCCAACTGAACAACATCTAGAACTCAAAACACCTATTAACAAAACACCAAAGTCATAAATTTCAACACAAATGTCAAGACAGTTCGAATGTATGAGGTGGAAACTTGGAGAACTAAACAAAGTCATCATCCAGAAGATACAAGTATTCATTAACAGTATTTCCTACTCAAAATACTACGACACCATCAGTAACAACCTAGCGTGGAAGAGAACAAACCCGATTCTAGCAGATCGATAAAATCAAGAAGAAGCGCTGTAAGTGAAGGTGATTAACGGACGTAAGACAGAAGACAAAGACGTTTGAATATCTTTGATTGATGATATGAAACCTTATTCCGAGATTCTTATCTTCTTCTGTACTCGGACCGCGTACTTTCTGTGTGCTTGTAGAATACACAGTCTACTTCATATCAAGACTTCTTCTTCTACTACTCAATGGGGGTTTGGGACACTCAGATCAGAGTAGCCTGTCGTGTCGTTGGATCATTGATCCTCGCTCTTATTTTACCGACTAAGGTGCATACGTAATAGTTAAAGCGTATCAAGTAACGTGGTGACGTGCGTTCATAACAAGAAAAATCAAGATATATTGTTGCAGAATATTTTTTTTCAAACAGTGATACAGCTACAATGGATAATTCTAAATGGATGTAAGAGAATAATTTTTTGAAAAAAATGGAATTTCTAGGGTTATTCCTTTTTATGTATTCGTTAAACATTTATACATGGATGGGGAAATATTGTTGCTAGTCAATAAAATGTTAGTAATAAGCATTATTGTTACGCATGCACGTAAACATGTCATTTAAGATGCTTGAGCTATTACGAGTTTACATTAATCGGAAAACAAGAGCAAGGATCGAGGATCCGGCGACACAACATGCTACTCTAATCCGAGTGTCCCTACCCTCATTGAATAAAGAAGAAGACTTGATATGAAGAGTAGAACATGTATTCTAGAAGCATCCAGAAAGTACGAGGTCCGAGTCCAGAAGAGAATCAGGATCCTGGACTTGGGATCCGAGTCAGGGTTCATAAAACGTTACAGATAATGCATATTTATACATTTAGGTCGAATAGGAAACAGCATCGAAGTCTATGACATTTACAGTTAAGGCGACCAATAGGAAGCAAGATTTGAAATGACATTGATAATCAGGACAACCAATAAGAAACAACATTGAAGTATGTGACCTTGATATCTAGGACGACCATAAAACTGACCAATAGAAATTAACCATTAGGAGTTGACCAATAATTCTCTTAGGATATTGGATGAATATCTTAACAACCATCACTTACATTAATTGTACAACTTAAAAATTTGAAAAAAAAACATTTTATCAAAGCCACAATACGTTACTACATACATAAATATCAACATACTTCAATGATTAATGTCATCATTTTGTTAGTATTGAATTGATAATTCGGCAGTGGGACTACCACAAGACCAGCATGATTTACTAAACCTGATCCAATATAATATGAAGAAATTTTCGGATCTGGTTCTAAACTATAAAATAATTCATGATGTATCCATAATTCCATACATTCACCAAATTTACCCCATTGATTTAATCCAATAGCTAGACGTATACGATTTAAACTATCAATACGACTGAAAAAAAATGATCGTCCAGGATATAATCTTCGATGTGGTATCATTTCAATTAAGAAACTCATTGGTAATAATTGTGTATAGGATGAATTGACATCCAGTTGATTAATGGAGTCCATTTGTAGTTGTTGATCAGAAGAAGAATTGGACGATTGTGAATTCCAATTTTCCCATTGATTACAATCCAGCGCATATGTAGTCGTGAATGGATTTAAGTGAAGATTATTCTGTACAACATCGATTGGTTCTAATAGGTCAACATAATTCTCAGCTGTAGTATGAAAATTTATGAAAAAATAAGTCAACATGAACAGTTTTCATCATATGACAAGAAGTTTGTTTATAATGCGTATCAAATTAATGCACTCAATCAAAGAGATCAGTGTATGAGAAGGTTGGGAAAAAAGTACCCAATTTCGGCGAATCACACTGGATTACACTAATTACATTTGAAACCTATCATATTATTCATTTTCATTGGACGTGTACTATTATAAGTATTATCAGTACTTACTTACTTACGACTGTTACCCCCCAGAATGGAGCATAGGACGCAAACCAGTTTTCTACAACCAACTCTGTCTTGGGCATCCCTCTCAAGTTCTGTCCAATGTTTGTTCATTCCTCTCATATCTTTCTCTATTTCTCGGCGTAATGTATTCCTTGGCCTTCCTCTTTTCTTTTTACCTTGAGGGTTCCATGTGAGGGCTTGTCTTGTGACGCAGTTAAGTGCTTTTCATAATGTATGTCCTATCCACTTCCACCGCTTATTTCTGATTTCCTCCTCCACTGCAATCTGGTTTGTTTTCTCCCACAGTATATTGTTGCTGATGGTGTCTGGCCAACGAATCCGAAGTATTTTTCAAAGACAACTGTTAATAAACACTTGCATCTTCTGGATGATGGCCTTCGTAGTTCTCCAAGTTTCCGCTCCATACAGTAGAACTGTCTTTACATTTGTATTGAAAATCCTGATTTCGGTTTTGGTTGAAATTTGTTTGGACTTGCAGATATTTTTCAATTGTAGAAATGCAGCCCTTGCTTTGCCAATCCGTGCCCTCACATCTGCATCGGATCCACCTTTCTCGTCGATGATGCTACCCAAGTATTATCAGTAAATGTCCCAAACGTTTTTATAGAAAAAACAAACTACTTAATAATAAGTAAGTAGAATAAAATGATTAGAGAAATTATATTATTTCCCAATTGATATTTCATTAGACTTAAACGTAGACTTAAACATGAATGTGTCAACACTTGAAAGTTGGTAAATAACTAAAGTTTGATGTAACAGAAGATGAATGGCTTGTATAAGCAAATCAGTAACATAAATCTGTTATTGTTGCAATCTGAATAGTATAAAAATGAGAGGAAAGCGTAAGTGTTTGGTTACAGAAGAACTAAATGTGCTCACTAGTGACTAGCTTCGTGAGGAATCTTCTCCGAGTTCTAGTGGGAAGTCGTGACCATTGAAGTTCAACCTGTTCGGGTGTAGACAGTAACTGCTACCGAAGACTGTGTATGAGGTTCCGCAACTCCGTGAATTTGATCAAGTTAGACATTAACACCATTAGATACCGACTCAGTGGCCCAACGGTTAGGGCGTTCGCGCACTATACCGAAGGTCTTGGGTTCGAATTCTGCGGGGTTCAGGAGTCGTGGATGCGCACTGCCACTGATGAGTAGTCCCATACCAGGACGAAACGGCTGTCCAGTGCTTCCAGGTTTCTGGTGGTGGTCTAACACTGATCGACTCATGGTTTCAAAAATGTGTAACTTAACAATCTTCACAACCCCTGCAACGTAAATAATTTATAAACAACTTCTGAAAGTAGAGGTTAGTTTGTTGACTGGTATCATCGTCTTATCTCACTAGAATCAAGAAAGATAATATTTAACACTGCTGAGAGTCTATGGTAAAAAGGAGATAACTGAAAGAGAAAAAGAATTTTCTTAACTAATTCACTTGTGAACGTTTCGGATATTGTGTACAATTTAGAAAAATTCAATAACAAATATGTTGATGCTTCTTATTGTTATAACTTCGTAGTAAACATCATTCACAATCGAGAATAATGCTCCATCCGACAAATGATCCAGTGACACGATAGGCTACTGCAATCCGTTGTGCGCGGCCCGGCTAACTATATCAAGAAGTCTTGATAAGGCGTAGAAAGTGTGTTCTACAGGCACCCAGAAAATATGCGGTTGAAAAGCACACAAACCGAGTTTATTTATACATGGTAGTGTGGTGCGCGCTGCTTATAAGTAGTATATGACACGAGTAAAAACGTAATGTCTGGCAGCGGAAGATGGGGGAAGATCAAGAAAGGAAGAAGAGTGGGAACACAATGGAATTTGTATGAAATGCATCAATGAATAGTGAAATGTCACACAATGGATTGATGATGGAATGAAGATTTGTAAATTAACGGTTACGATATGGTTTTCCTATTTTACTGATTAACTCTGTAATTTTCTGACAAATACAATTCGGTTGCCCTCACCTGTGTTCTCCTTCACTACATGTGGACTATTATAAGTATCATCAGTAAATGTCCTAAACGTTTTTATAGAAAACAACAAACTACTTGATAATAATTAAGTAGAATAAAATGATTAGACAAATTATATTATTTCCCAATTGATATTTCATTAGACTTAACAAATATGTTGATGCTTCTTATTGTTATAGCTTCGTAGTAAACATCATCCACAATCGAAAATAATGCTCCAATTTTTTAAACATCCGACTGTAATATTCATAAAAAAACGATGAATAAGCTGAATTCATTCGCCTTCTATATGTCCGTTTATCAAGCTCTCTTATAAAGATTTTTAATCGAAGCACATACTCATAAACCAATCTTATCATGTGTTGAGAGACATGTTGGGGATGTTAGATCCCCGAAATTTGCTTAATAAATGCCTTATTTCGGTTTTCACGTTTGCGAGCATGAGCTGATCAGTTGACTTTGAGATTTCAATTTTCACCAGGAAAATCCATGGCTGTGATTGGCTGCTGTGTATTATAGTGTGCTATTTTCTTAACTCTCTCAAGGACGTTTCTGTGATGTATAAATAAACAAGAGTTGTATGCTTGATTGTATTGTGTGATTGCTGGTTGTTTGTAGAATATACTTTCTACGCTTACAAAGCCTTCTTACTCTATTTTGGGGATTCAAGGTAGCCTACCTGGACTCTGGTTCATTGTCTCGTTCACGTTTATCGAGTAAGTTGAACTCGTAATAGCTGCAAGCATACTTAGTGACGAGCGTAACAAGATGGGAACTTGGCTGTCTATCAGAAACAGAATATTAAATGAGCCTCTAATATATGTTGACTGATTGAGTGCTTGTCATTAAATTTACCAGATCATGATATGATCGTCAATTGATATGCTTGAAACTATTACGAGTTCACATTAGTCGGTAAACGAGAACCAAGACAAATGATCCAGTGACACGATAGGCTACTGTAATCAGTTGTCCGCGGCCCGGTTAACTATATCAAGAAGTCTTGATAAGCCGTAGAAAGTGTATTCTACAAGCACCAAGAAAATATGCGGTTGAAAAGCACACAAACCGAGTTTATTTATACATGGTAGTGTGGTGCGCGCTACTTATAAGTAGTATATGACGCGAGTGTAAACGTAATGTCTGGCAGCAGAAGAGGGGGGAACATCAAGAAAGGAAGAGTGGGAACACAATGGAATTCGTATGAAACGCACGAATAGTGAAATAAATGTCAGACAATGGATTGATGATGGATTGAAGATTTGCAAATTAACGGTTACGATATGGTTTTCCAATTTTAATGAGTAACTCTGTAATTTTCGTTAAATACAATTCGGTTGCCCTCACCTGTGTTCTCCTTCACTACAGTAGAACCGTCCTTGGGAGAGCCACAAAAATAGCCTACTAAAATAAAAGATCAACCAATGAGAGTCAAGACTTTTCCAGGTTGGAAATGTAATCTCAAGGTCAACTGAGCAGTTTATGCGCGAAAACACAAGAAATCCAAAATTAGCTCGCTTTCCAAGTGAGTTCCGGGGATTTAACCTACCCAACCGATTATCAATCTTATCCTCGATTATCACTTCCATTAATTATTGTGAATCCTTGTTAACCAATGAACGAGCAGTCAATTGATTTACTTACTTACTTACTTATGCCTGTTAACCCCAATGGAGCACAGGACACCCACCAGTTTTCTCCAACCGACTCTATCTGTCTTATGCTTCCCTTTCCAGTTCTGTCGAATGTTCGTTCATTCCTCTCATATCTTTCTCTATTTCTCGGCGTAGTGTGTTCCTTGGCCTTCCTCTTTTCCTTTTGCCTTCAGGGTTCCATGTGAGGGCTTACATCGTGATGCAGTTAGGTGCTTTTCGTAGTGTGTGTCCTATCCACTTCCACCGCTTCTTCCTGATTTCCTCATCCACTGGAATCTGGTTTGTTCTCTCCCACAGTTCGTTGTTGCTGATCGTGTCTGGCCAACGAATATGAAGTATTTTGCGTAGACAGTTGTTAATAAACACTTGTATCCTCTGGATGATGGCTGTGGTAGTTCTCCATGTTTCCGCTCCATACAGTAGAACTGTCTTGACATTTGACAGTACTGAAAATGCTGATTTTGGTTTTGGTTGAAAGTTGTTTGGAGTTCCAGATATTTTTCAACTGTAAAAATGCAGACCTTGCTTTGCCTATCCGTGCCCTCACATCTGCATCGGATCCACCTTTCTCGTCGATGACGCTGCCCAGATATATAAAAGTGTTGACGTCCTCCAAGGCATCTCCATCAAGCGTGATTTGGTTGGTGCATGTTGTGTTGCATCGGAGAATTTCGCTTTTTCCTTTATGTATGTTGAGACCTACAGCTGCAGAGGCTCCTGCTACACTGGTCGTCTTCTCTTGCATTTGTTGTTGAGTGTGCGATAGAAGAGCCAAGTCATCTGTGAAGTCCAGATCGTCCAGCTGAATCCTAACTGTCCAGTTGATACGGTGCTTCCCTCCAGACGTCGACGTTTTCATAATACAGTCGATGACCAGGAGAAAGAGAAAGGGTGAGAGTAAGCAACCTTGACTGACACCGGTCTTCACCTCAAAGGAGTCTGTTGGCTGTCCTTCGTGTACGATTTTGCATTTGAATCCATCATAAGAATTCCGTATGATGTTGACTATTTTCTCAGCCACACCGTAGTGTCGAAGAAGAGTCCACAGTGTTTTCCTATCCACGCTATCGAATGCCTTCTCGTAGTCGATGAAGTTGATGTAGAGTGGTGAATTCCATTCAATTGATTGTTCCACAATGATCCGTAATGTAGCAATTTGGTCAGTACACGATCGATCCTTACGAAATCCGGCCTGTTGATCTCGAAGTTGGACGTCTACGAAGTCCTTCATTCTGTTTAACAATACCCTGTTGAAGACTTTGCCTGGTATTGAAAGAAGAGTGATGCCTCTGTAGTTAGTTCTCACACTTGCTGAGATCGCCTTTCTTTAGTATTTTTATCAGGTATCCTTCTTTCCAATCTGATGGTACTTGTTCCTCATCCCAAATCTTCTTGAAGAGGATGTGAAATATTTTCGCAGTTGCTTCTACATCTGCTTTCATTGCCTCTGCTGGAATGTTGTCTGGTCCTGTTGCTTTGCCACTCTTGATTTATCTGATGGCCATACTGATCTTCTCAATCGTAGGTGCACCAATATTTATTGGGAGGTCCTTGGATGCTGGTTCGATGTTTGGTGGTTTCAGTGGAGCTGGTCGATTCAAGAGTTCCTCAAAGTGCTCTACCCACCTATTTCGCTGTTGTTCAGTGTTGCTGATTACTTTGCCTTCCTTGCTTTTCACTGGTCGTTCTGGTTTACGATAGTTTCCGGCGAGCTTCTTTGTAGTTTCGTACAATTGTCTCATGTTTCCTTCTCTTGCAGCCTTTTCCGCCGTCATTGCTAGATCTTCCACATATTTTCGTTTGTCAGCTCTGATGCTCTTCTTCACTTTCCTGTTTGCTTCTGTGTATGCAGCTTGTGCTTTAACTTTCTCTGCTCTTGTTCGGCTGACATTCACTGCTGCCTTCTTGTTCCTCCTTTCTTCAACTTTTTCAAGAGTATCAACAGAGATCCATTCCTTGTGATGGTACTTCTTGTGACCCAAAAACTTCGTGACATTTTGAAGTGATTGCCTCTTTAATCCTTTTCCAATTGTTCTCCAACGTTGCGTCCTCTTCATTGAGTATATCGTGCAAGGCCTGAAACCTATTGGTGAGGGCTATCCTGAATTCGTTGAGTTTTACAGTATCCCGAAGAAAGGCCGTATTAAATTTGTGCGATGTTGTCTGCCCCGTTGTCCAGTGCTTCTTTAGTTTCAGTTTCATTTTGGCGATTAGCAAATGGTGATCTGAGGCTACATCAGCTCCTCTCATGGTTCTCACATCCTCCATAGTCCTTCTGAACGTTTTGTTGATACAGATATGATCAATCTGGTTTTGAGTAGTGTGATCCGGTGAAATCCATGTAGCTTTGTGTATGCGTTTGTGCGGGAATATTGTGCCACTGATGACCAGTTTGTTGAAGGCACATAGGTTTGCAAATCTCCCACCATTTTCGTTTCTTTCTCCCAGTCCATGTCGTCCCATAATGTCTTCATATCCAGTGTTGTCCATGCCAACCTTGGCATTTAGGTCTCCCATAAGAATCGTCAAATCCTTTGGTGAACATTTCTCGACGATTGACTGCAGCCTTTCGTAGAATTGATTTTTAACGTCGTCATTGTAGTCATTGGTAGGTGCATAACATTGGATGACGTTCATTGTAATGTCCTGTTTCTTTGTTTTGAAGGATGCTTCAATGATCCTGGGTCCATGAGATTCCCATCCTATCAGTGCGTTTTGTGCATGTTTGGACAGCATCAGTGCAACTCCTTGTCTATGTGAAGCGTTTTCCTCTTCATGACCAGAGTATAACAGCAGTTCCCCTGAAGCTAGTCTCAGTTGTCCTACCTGTGTCCAATGCGTTTCACTGATGCCGAGCACCACGAGGTTGTATCGTTTCATTTCTGCCGCAACTTGAAATAGTCTTCCAGTCTCCCACAATGTACCAACGTTGAATGTACCTAAAAAAATGGTTGCTCTAGTTGTCAGAAGAGGCATCGGCCCCGTGACTTCTGAGGGAACTCGGCTTTCATCACGCGACGTCATAATTCTTCCTCCAACTCCCAGGGCAGAGTTAAAATGGTTTGAATTATTTTTTCTGGTTAGCGTTTTTTTGGCAAGTTAGTTTTTGACGGAATGGGGTCGCCAACCCCATGTCCAACCCTCCTCCTTTACCCGGGTTTGAGACCGGCAGTAGCCCCGAAGGTTCTACTGGCGGAGTTGTCAATTGATTTACATTGGCCTTAATGATACATACTTATTACTTAGGACCTGTGAATAAAAGTAAACCAAAAAATACAATAGTTTATTTTAATTCAATAAACAGAATGATCATTATGTATGATTCGACTTACGTCCTGACTCAGAAGAGACTGCTGGTGAAGGATATTGTTGCATTGCCATAGAATTTGATAAATAACATGACACCGCGTAAATCAACTGAATAAATCCCAACAATTTCCATTTGTAAATGAATTGACTTCTTTGAAAATTTTGTTCAATCAATAAATACTGATTGGATGTATGCATATTTTTATCTAAATAGAGAGATGAACTAGTTCAGTTTAAATGGTGTCTGTTGATTTTTTTTTCTTGACGATGTCGTGTTGTCTGCTGAATGATAAAAGAATTTTTTTTTCAAAAAAGCAACAGCATTACTACTTACTAATGAAGCTGGAATTAAGCGGAATTTTAACAATAGACATTTATTCCTCTGTAAATCGTATAATGTATATTTCTAATGTTTATGATAAAGACAGTTTGTTAACATGTCAGCTCACAAATCATTTGTATGGAGTGTTTTTATCAAAACCCTCGAAATATCAATATTCACAATTCCTATCAAGCGTAATATTGTTTAGATACAACTTTAGTTATGCAACGCTATTTCCCAATACAAATAGGGATTTTTAGTACATTTAAGTAGCATGGATTATTACAACTGGCCAAGTGGTCCAGAGGTTTGTTGGGGATATTAGATCCCCAGAATTTGCTTGATAAATACCTTATTTTGGATTTCATGGTTGCGAGCATGGGCTGATAATTTGACCTTGAGATTTCATTTCCCAACACGAAAATCCATGGCTGTGATTGGCTGCTGTGTATTTTAGTGTGATATTTTTGTGACTGTTCAAAGGGATTTTCTATGATGTATAAATAAACGAGAGTTGTGTGCTTGATTGTATTGTGCTTGCTGGGTGTTTTGTAGAACATACTATCTACGCTTAGCAAGACTTCTCTTTAGCCGTTTTCGGATCAGAGTAGCCTACCTGGACTCTGGTTTATTGTCTCGTTCTCGTTTATCGACTAAGGTGAACTCGTAATAGCTTCAAGCGTACCTAGTGACGAACCTAACAAGGTTAGGCGTTCACGCGCAAGACCGAAGGTCCTGGGTTCAAATCCTGTGAGGTACAGGAGTCGTAGATGCGCACTGTTGATGAGTCCCATACCAGGACGAAATGACCATCCAGTGCTATCAGGTTTTCAATGGTCATCTAACAATGATTGATTGATGATTTTAATGTGCAGAAAGTTATTGCTGTTTAGTAAGTAATCTGGTAACTGGTTGTGTGATTGATGTCCGTTCACTAGCAAAATAGAAAAGTCTTCAGTTAGGTCATTTGAGATTTTTGATTATTCTAAAAAATATTGAATCTTTATTGAAATAGTTCCAGTAATCCGAAAAATACCCATAAATCATGTAACCACTAATATTAATTTCACCATAGTAAATCTCATTTTCTTATGTGATGTCAGAGAAAGTCCACATAACTCTTGTTGTTTTTATCCTATCCCGCAACTGTGCACAATGGATGAAACAACCAGATTCTGGAGTATAATCACTGTCTAAGGAATTGATCTTAAGTGTATGTTAATCCTGGTATTATGTGTAACTGGTTAATCTTTGTCACAAATAACATAGAAGTATGTAAATTCAAGACTTAGAACGACTCAGTAGTTAAAAGCCATCATTGGTGATTTGTTAAAGATAGTTTCCAAGGTTCAGTGGAGCTAGAAAGTACAAATTTCAATAAAGCCATTACCGGAGAAAATTCTTACCATAAAAAATATTCCAGTACCTAATTCGAAAAGGAAGAGCGGCGTTCTATAGTAGGTTTGTCAAGAATTTCAACAAAATAGCAGCGCCCTTATATAAGTTACTGAGCAACACCAAGTTTACATGGACTGAGGCTGCCGAACAAACGTTCGACCGAATCAAAAACATGCTAGACGATCGTCAGATGACGCTGCGACTGCCTGAACCCGGAAAACTGTTTACAGTGGCCAAAATAAAGATATTTATCAAGCGAGTTTTGGGGATCTAACATCCCCAACACCTTACTGTCGGAGACGGAAATCCGTGAGGTAGGGTGAGGTATGACAGTTTTAGGGTCGACATTTTCTAACCCCTCCTTCTTTGTGAGAAGGCAGCATCGCTGCAGATGCTGCTTGTTGTCCTTACTGCTGTCACACCCCTGTGCAGTCAGCAGTACGACTTCGCCCTCACACCTTGGGTAGCTGCTTTTAGTCTCATCGTTCTCCAGTCGACCTGCCTGGCATGGTAGAACCTGCAGAAACATATGTTTGAGCCAATATAGCTCGGTTGGATCATCACGATAGGCAAGCCCAACCACCACGTCGAGGTAGCAGCTATGTTTGGGCAATCAAAAAGGGGGAAAAAACAACCTTTACTGACTGCTTTCACTCATGACATATTATCATGGAGCAAAACATTTTTGATTCAATGAATTCCTGTTATCTTCATGACTAATGTAATTGATTTATCATTGGTTATAAAAATTTGATTATTATCAAGGTATCAAGAAAGTCAGTCAGTCAGTCAGTCACTTGCAACGTAGAACTTCGTACCTATGTACATAAGTTCAGGTTGCCATACCACAGCACAGAGACGCAAATGTCAAATCAAATCCCATAGTGATAAAGATAGTAGAGGTATTAATGGTAATGAAGAAGACTAGGGTTTGAAGATATTATTCAAGAAGTATAATTCAGTGAGATAAGGTTAGAAAGACAAAGGGTAGAGGTGCTGACGAATTCAGATGATTAGGATTTGAGAGAGCTCAACGAATGGATGCACGTGCGCCATTGCAAACGATTTTGAGCCATCTCGTTTAAGGTCTCTAACCATTGGTGACTATCGTCTCGCAGACCCCAACCACGTAGCTTACATCTATCAACATGACTCAGTGCACTTGTCAGTGACTTCATGGATTTCTGCCATGTTTTGGTTTGACCGCCCCTAGCTTTCTTCAAACTTACTCCTGCACAACAAAACATAGCTCGTCGAGGCGGTATCAAGAGATAGAACAACTGTTCAAGTAACAATAACCAAGTCGTTTTGCATGAAATGCATAACAATCATACATATAGAATAATTTATATAAAAAATGAACATGATTGTCCAGAATAAGTCTAGTAGTCCTGTGATGCGCGCTACTTATAAGTAGTATATGACGCGAGTGAAAACGTAATGTCTGGCAGCAGAAGATGGTGGGGAAGATCAAGAAAGGAAGAGTGGGAACACAATATAATTTGTATGAAACGCATGAATGAATAGTGAAATGTCAGACAATGGATTGATGATGGATTGAAGATTTGCAAATTAACCGTTTACGATATGGTTTTCCGATTTCACTGAGTAACTCTGTAATTTTCGTTAAATACAATTCGGTTGCCCTCACCTGTGTTCTCCTTCACTACAATCATAGTAGGTAACGTGTAACGACAATGCAAGCATAGGGGCTCCAGTAGTTATTGAGTTAACCATATGATTTGGAAACCACATTGAAGCTAATGACTAAAAGGTATGCATGAATCAAAAATATATTTTATAACACAAGTATATTGATTACTCAAGATTATGATCAGTTTTTCTCAGTCTTATTACAATGAGAATATCTGTATATCACGTGACTTATTTGAGTGTTATTTGTAACCATAAATCGACCAATGTTAGACCACCATTAGGAACCTGGAAGCACTGAGAGACGGCCGTTTCGTCCTGGTATGGGACTCCTCAGCAGTGCGCATCCACGACTTAATTAACTGTTATTGAAAAAGTATTTATCGCCTTATCTCTTAAGAATTCGTCAAACAATTAATTTTTATATTTCGACTAATAGTGTATGTTGATGTTCTAAATTAATTTTTTCCAAAATACATTAAATCAGATCTTCTTCTTCTTAAGATAAAAATCAAACTTATTTCATAGAAGATGAAGAACAAGAAGAAAAGGAGGCAAAAACTATCAATTCTAAATGTAAATAAATGTAAAATAGGTTTAATTAAATTATTAATGGACTTTTGTAAATCTGTCAAGTTTTGCTTAATTCAATGTTCCAACGAAGCATGTATATGTTTCAATATAATAACTTCGATAAAACTTGGTTGATGTGAAAAATTCTCAGTAAATTTAAAAGATTTGTTGACTATGTGTTGGGATAGGCAATCGAGAAGACAGCCACGCACATTATGGAATGATGAACTGGCAGTCAATCGATGAACTATTTGATTAATGTTCAAATATTTTTAAACGACAATATCGATTATATATGTATATAATTGTATAAATACGCATGTTTTATTGTATATTTTTGATTCTGTTAATAAGTGTTCTCCAACGTCTTCCGTCTTCTTATTTTTGAACGGCGGGAGTCTAACGTTCGGTGTGTCATTAGTACAGTGGTTTTTGGCGTTACATCAAGTACAAAACATAAAAGTGGTGACGGAGTGTGAGACCCACAATGTCAATTACCCTTAGACAGGTAGAATCTTTACTGGAACGTCAAAGAAAACGATATGCACAGTTCCAGGAACGTATGTTGGAGTTGTTAATGAAACAAATGAATCTGAATCACAGAGGTTTTACTGATGATTCATATAATCCGCATACAGACTCGATAGTTCATTCCATTCATGAATTTCATTTTGATGGCCTAGCTGGTGTGACTTTCGAGTCTTGGTTCAAGAAATATGAGGATTTGTTCAAAGTCGACCTCAACAAACTTGATGACGCCACCAAAGTCAGAATCCTCTTGAGAAAGCTCGGCACAATCGAACACGAACGTTATAGTAATTTCATCCTCCCAAAGAACCCGATAGATTTCTCTTTTGATGCTACAATTGAAAAGCTGTCGCAAATCTTCTCTGAACAGTCATCTCTACTTAATATTCGTTACCAATGCCTCAAAATAACTAAGTCAAGTGAAGATGATTGGGTAAAACACGCCGGTTTAGTATATCGTGAATGCGAGCGATTCAAACTATCATCAATGACGGAAGACCAGTTTAAGTGCCTTGTGTTTGTGTGTAGCTTACAATCTCCTGAAGATGCTGATATAAGAACCAGAATCTTAAGTAAAATTGAGCAGTGCCCAAACATCTCGCTTCAATAAATAACTGCAGAGTGTAAGAGATCAGTAAATTTGAAACTCAAATCCCATAGTAGTAGAGGTGATAGAGGTATTAGCAGTAATCGGGGAGATAATATTAGAAAAGGAATGGTACAACTGATGAAGAATTCAGAAGGTGAGAATTTCAGAGAACACAAAGAGTGTATACACCTGTGCCACTGAAAATGATTTTGATTCATGTCATTTAGTGTCTCTAACCACCGGTTAGTATCATTTCGCGGAACCGAACTAGGTAATCGACAGCTACTGACATGACTCAGTTCACTTGTCAGTGACTTCATGGATTTCTGCCATGTTTCGGTTTGGCCAGTCGTAGCTTTCTTCCAACCTACTCCTACATCACGAAACATCGCTCGTCGAGTCAGTCACTGATTGGGCATACGTAACGCACGTCCCAACCACCTCAACAGATGAAGTTCCAATACTTCATCTATTGATTAGCCATCCCTACCAATTACTCTTTTCCAAACGACAGCATTGCGTACTCAGCTGTCCCAGAATACACGAGAGCTCTAATGTATTTTCTCAAAATTTAGTGTCAGTGTACTAATGAACAATTAGTTTTAGTTTCTAATCTGGGCTATTTTATCTTAAAAAAAAAGTAATTTTTATCAATAGGTACTTCTGTAGCAAGTCCTATGTTTCAGAATTTATCCATAATTAAATCATGATGGATAATGGAATATATTAGTTCATTGGTCATATTGAATGATGACCGTTTTATAATTCTTTGAATATTAATGGTATTGATAAATCAATCAATCAGTCACTAGCGACGTAGAACTTCGTACGTACGTACGTACATCAGTTCGTGTTGCCATACCAAATTAACACAGAGATGTACTTGTCAATTTAAATCCAATAGTAGAAGAGGTAGTAAAGGTAGTAGTCGAAGAGGTTAGGATTAGAAGATACTAGTCAAGAAGTAGAGCTGGGATCCAGTCTAGGAGAGATAGTTCAGCCCTACGACTTAATGGTATACCTACACCAGCGAGAAACCGGGAAGCAGTATCAGGGATATCGGATACACAAAGAGTAAATCGGGCTGCTTCTTTATTTTCACACGGTGAAATCAAATTAATGACTTTACTAGGAACCTGCATGCGCGACTTCGAGACGTAGCATACGTTGATTGAGCTAGATTCTAATGTCTTAGCTAACAAAGCCTGTTGCACTTTTTGATACAATGTCCGTACATTAAATGCTCCAACATGTAGTCTAGAGAGGGGTTTCAGGAGACCAGAAATGACGTTTCGTGAACTCTCATCGTTTGCATTAGCTGTGCAGTGTGATAAAGGAATGTATGAGGAGTTAGTCTTGGAGATAAGAGAGGTATTAGGGGGTGCAAAAAGGATTTGATTTTGACCAATATGGTCTCGTGTGCTGTTACAGGTATGAGGGCGGTTGTCACTTCCCAGCTGCCCACACCGTGAAAGGTTGTTTCTTGAGGAACCTGAAAAGGAAGATAGATTAGTGTTGATCTTAACGACCAGGGAGCGTGACGCAGAGTCCAAGGGACAACTGCTTGAGGCCGGTCACGCACGGCCTTTTTATGAGAAGTTTTTTGAGTATTAGCTCCGCTCTTAAAAGCCCTTAGTGGTCACCCTTACCATCGGAGACAGAAATCCGTGAGGTAGGGTGAGGTGTAACATGTTGAGAGTTGACCTTGTCTAACCTCTTCCTTCCTTTCTTGTGAGAAGGCAGCATCGCTTCACATGCTGGTTGTCCGAGGGAAACACCTTACTGCTGTCACACCTCACTGCAGTCAACAGTACGACTTCGCCCTCAGACCTTGAGTAGCTGCTTTTAGTCTCATCGTTCTCCGATCGACCTGTCTGGCATGTTAGAATCTTCAGGAACATAAGTTCCAGCCAATATAGATCGGTTGGATCATCACGATAGACAAGCCCGAACACCACATCAAGGTAGCAGCTACGGTCGGGTATTGATACATACAACGGGGCAGCTCTAAGTTCGATTGATATTATTGTCCATTGTTCCTCGGTTTTCAATTGTCGTGCGTTGAATGTCATCAGAACGTAGGGAAAATCATTAATTTCAAACTGAATTAATTATTCAACTCATAAATCTCATTCAAAATAAAAATAAGGCAACTAATTAGGTCAACTGGTCTAGTGACAGTTTCATTTTTCGAACTTTCTAGAATTTTATATGAATATATCATCAAACAACTAGTCAACCTGCCGAGATATAAAGTATACGTAATAAATAACCATGTGACTGAATTTGAAATAAACCGATTCGCTATTTTTTCGAATTTTAAGTACAAACAAGATATATTCAGTTTTAACTGGTGTCATAGAGAGAATAATAATCACTTAACTGAATGTTTTTGTACTCGGTCGGTTCAAATCCTTTGATGTTTAAATCTCCTCTAAAAATGGTCATAATTAGAACATCAAATTGACCAAAAAAAGAGAAAGCTAAATCTGTTGTGTTTTTTAGTTTATGAAGTCAATTTACAAATCTAAATAAGTAAAATTTGTTTTAAAATTAGTTTTAAAATTATTATTTGAATTTGCTTTTTAATATATTCTTTCAGCACAACAAATCAAATTAATTTTAGCAAAAATTCAATTTTTAAAATGTCCAACATGGCTTACATTATTATTACATGAAAAATAAAACTTTAAAGTAATTTTAATTCGCGCTAAAAATGAAGTTTGTGTAAATAAGAAACTTATAATTACTTAAATTAAACATTTTATTAGTTCATATTTGTATAGATTAATGCAACACAGAAGAGATTTTCGTAGCGATGATTATCTAACCGGTCATCATCATCATCATCACCGTATACATAAGGACATATCTGCCAAAATGGTTGATTCATAACTAAAATGTCGCCGAGTGAATTGGCTTAATCACCTGACCATTACATTTGGTTTATTTTTATTGGTTGTCTGGATAACTCTAACCTTGAGCATCTTTATCTTCATTGGTTTATCCTGGTCATTTCACATGACCATAGATATATATGTACCAATAGAGTAATTAAAAGTAAAATATAAATAACTCATACTGTGGTGCGCGCTACTTATAAGTAGTATATGACGCGAGTGAAAACGTAATGTCTGGCAACAGAAGATGGGGGAAGATCAAGAAAGGAAGAGTGGGAACACAATGGAATTTGTATGAAATGCATGAATAATAGTGAAATGTCAGACAATGGATTGATGATGGATTGAAGATTTGCAAATTAACCGTTTACGATATGGTTTTACTATTTTACTGAATAACTCTGTAATTTTCGTTAAATACAATTTTCGGTTGCCCTCACCTGTGTTCTTCTTCACTACATTTGGTGTCGCTGCCAACACGAAGGAAGGAGCTCCCGTGGCCGAAGGAGTTTGAGGCCGTGGTGGGGCTGGTGGGTGTGAAGGGGCCCGAGGCGGAGTTGGTGGTGCTGGGGACGCTACGGGGTGGTGAGGCAAACGCTGTATGCGACAGCTTGGACGGTGCGGCCGGGAAGATGGCGTGGGAGATGGTCACCGGGCAGCTGATGACGGAGTTCGGTTGCCCTCACCTGTGTTCTCCTTCACTACAATATTATACTAACTTAAATGACAGAATGAATAATGAAGGTTAGAGTATTGTACGTACAACAGAATACGATAGTGTAATAAAAAACGAAGTCTTACACTGACGCAATGAATGATGTGAATGATGTGAAGTGAAGTGAATGATGCCTGCACCAGTATATACATCATCTTCTGTTATCATACATCGTATCAAAGATGTTAGAGTTGATTACTGGTATGCTAGAATTCAGACCAGACGTTGTCAAAATATCCTGCCAACTAATCAAAGTTCGCATAGTATACATTGTGGACTGATCAGGAACCAGGAATCAGAGGACAGCTGTTTCCTCCTAGTACGTAAATCCTTAGCAACAATCTTTCATGGCTCCTGATTGGGACTGCAATTTGGAACTTTCAACATCATGGTGATCAGTTAACCTCTAGACCACTGAGATACACTATCCAGTGGTGTACATGCCTAACTGTGATCAGTTTTCAATACTGCTCAACCACCTCTCAGTGTCATGTGCGCGTAATTGTCTTATACTAGATGTGATTGAACTTAACTTGTCAATACAAAACCTGGAATTACTCTTAAGACGTTAGTCACCAGTGAAACATCTATACAAAGTTTTCTGATTTCTAATGATTGTCTAAGATCAGTCTGGGATGCAAACTGTGATAGCTATATTTTACGGTGTAGGAATAGGTTGGACGAAAGCTAAAGGGGGGCCAGACCAAAACATGGCACAAATCCATAAAGTCACTGACAAGTGGACTGAGTCATGTCGGTAGGTGTCGACTACCTGGTGCGAGATGTCAGTAATCGATGGGTAGAGACCCTGAATGACATAGATCAAAACCGTTTGCAATGGCGCCGGTGCATTTATTCTTTGTGTTCTCTCAAACCCTAAACTTTTTAATTGCTCATCACTTTATCTTTATCATTCTAAGACTATTTCACTAGATTCTACTTCTTGAATAATAATATCTTCTAATTCTAACTTCTCCGACTACAGCTAATACCTTTACTACTGTTGGATTTGAATTGACACTTACATCTCTGTGCTAACGTGGTATTGCAACGTGAACTGATGTACTTACGTACAAAGTTCTACGTTGACTGACTGACTGACTGATAGATGTCTTAGAAGCATTGCTCGTGTATCGTGAGACACCCGAGTATGCAATGCTGCCATTGGAAAGCGAGTACTGAGTAAGGATGGCAGATCAATCGATGAAGTATTGAAATTTGATCGGTTGAGGTGGTTGAGACATGTGTCACAAATGCTCACCTGCCGACTACCTCGTCGAGCTGTTGTGTTGTGTAGGAGTAGGTTGGAAGGAAGCTAGGGGCGGCCAAACTAAGATGTGGCACAAACCCATGAAGTTACTGACAACTAGACTAAGTCATGTTGGTAGAATAAAGACTACTTGGTTGAGGTTCGCGAGACAACTGTAACCAATGGTTAGAGACTTTGAATGACATGGTTTAAAATCGTTTGCAATGGCGCCGGTGCATCCATTCTTTGTGTTCTCTCAAATCTAATCTTCTGGATTCGTCGGCACCTTTACCTTTGTCTTTCTAAACTTATCTCACGAAGTTCTACGTTGCTATTGATTAATTGATTGATTAACGCAAAATGTGATAATTCAATCATCTTCACAAGTCCTTGTATACTACTAATAATTGCGTGTTTACTGATGACTAACGTGTACAGAATACTTCAGTTTCAGACTGCGTGTTTATTGGTGACTAACTACAGTACGGAAATGTGGACAGATGTAAGCATGATGCAACTACAAGAAATCACTGTTTAAAAAACAAAGATGAATAATGTAGTCCTGGGTCGGTCTCATTTTCTTTTGATTAAAAACTATTTATTTATCTGATTTATGGCTTGAAATAGATGCTTTAAACAAACTTGGTTTAAAGTGAACGAGAACACAGGTGGGGCAACCGAATTGTATTTAACGAAAATTACAGAGTTACTCAGTAAAATAGGAAAACCATATCGTAAATGGTTAATTTCCAAAATACCAGTTCATCATATCGAACTGGACTGTTCCTGTTGCAAAACATCAATCCATTGTCACTCACTATTCATGCGTTTCATACAAATTCCATTGTGTTCTTCTAACTCTTCCTTTCTTGATCTTCCTCCATCTTCTGCTGCCAGACATTATACTGACACTCACGTCATATACTACTGATAAGTAGCTCGCACTACTGGTTCATTAATGATCCTAAGTGACCAATGCTAACAGTAGATTATGAATGTCTTATTCACTTTAATTGATACCACATGTTTCATGATCATTTGTAATTTCTACATATGAAATAAGCATCTTAATAGTAATAATGATATTACTAACAGTAGTATTGAAAAGTACCAACTAAATCAACCTGCCCATCACAAGATACATCATACACTAACTACATGAACATGAATGTACACACACACAAACAAAATTCAAAGATTAAAACCATATCAGCATTCAATAATATAAGATAGAATCATTCAACTTGTGAAATCTGACAATGCACATTTTTAACAGTTAGTTAATTCTGTTGACATTTATCACAATTTAGTGCACATACAATCAGTGTGATTATGTATAGATGAAGTTGTTGAGGTTATTTTTGTTGTTGTAGTAAAATCAGAAAAAAAATAATTGATAACGAAATAAAGATTATGATCAAGTGAAAGAAAGTAAAGAGAATCCTTTTATTGAAAGATTGAATTCTTATTTTAATATTGTTCATCTCTTAAAAAGTAAATGTATCCTAGATATTGAACATGGGATGAATTGGTTTACATGATATTGGTGTGTGTGGTGTGTGTGTTGGTTGAGGCTTGTTCGTGATGGCAACCTAGGTCGTACGCCCCCGTCATCATAGAGTAGTTTAGTACCGGGTGGACGTGGGAACACGGTCCAGAAGAGGACAAACCAGCCAGCCACCTGGGAGACTAAAGGCTAGCACTAACGTTCTATGTTGAACAGGTTGCAAGGTGGAGTTGCCGGTAATCCAGCCGGACCAAGGGAGGAAGCTCCGAATGTAAGAAGGTTGGACGTTGGGCAGATGGGGTCACGACATCAAGGATGTGTGTGCACACATTAGAGTTAATTCACTGTAATTTTTTTCTCTTTATTAATTGTGCTCACAGTATCGCCCTTGGGGTTTATTGCGGCTAATTACAATATTCTTGCCTTGCCTCAGTCTTCTAATATTATCGTCTCCTTCATTATTAGCGAACACCCTAATTTGCGCATTAATTTACATTTACTGTAGGTAGCGCATGTTTATTTCATTGTTCCAACTCTTAGATTAGTTCGTTACTTCGGTATATAAACTTAACATTGTTTTATTTTATCCGATTATCAAAAGTTGCTAGGGGAGCTTGAGGCGTGCCCTCTTGCGTATGTTTTTACTTTATTTTGCCCCGCGCAACTGGATAAAAGATGCTTCCTCCTATTGATGAGATGTTCAATGCTTGGATCTTAGAATTACAACACATCCTTGACTTTTCCTTTCCGTGGTCATATCTTAACTTCTTCCGGTTTTACGTTTTGCTCCTGGTAATCGACAAGCTCTATGCATTATTGAAAATGTCCTCATAAGTGGTCTCCCTGCCCACATGTTTTTGCTACTTACTCTCGTTGATGTACGGTTTTTGCTTTCCTGTCACTCCGGCGCTACACGCCGACGCCCCCTGCCTACTCCCGATTTGGCTCGGACCAAGGCAATTGAAACACAACGGTAGGCAGACCACATACCACTGGACTGCCTCCTGCATCTTCCTACAACGTAGACAACAGGGCTATCTCCTCCTTGGGGCTGGTTAATCGTGGCGATCATATTCTTGGCTGCTCAAACACTATGCTGAGCATACCCCGCCTACATGCACCTATCGTCTAACCTTCACTGCCAAGGGTGCGCAGATTCCAGACGCGGAGCCCGACATACTTTCTCCTAAGTACATCCCAATAACTCTGCTTTGTCCTCATCCCACAAACCCAATATTCCGGTTCCCCGAAACTGACGCCATTGTGCCGTGGTTTCACTGCCTTCCCATCCGCTGAGGAGAACGCATCGAGGATTTCGGCGGGGATCGTCGGCATACGTCGGTCACGTGTTGGGTGCCCTGCCTTTCGTGGGCCAATCTTTGTGACCCTTCGTATTTTCGCTTTCACTCGGTATCCGCTGTGTTCCACTCCTGGAGTCTTTACAACCCAACGCGTCCCCATCTTACCGTATATCCGGAATCAACCCCACCGCAATTAAGAGGGGCTATCCTCTCATGCGCCTACCCTGTGGTCTTTCCTTCTTAGGCAGCGTACCGTGGTCACGAACACCCTTCTACATGTCGCTGTGCCATATCCCCTATTTGTGCGGCGACCATTACTTCAGCCATCCCCTGTTTTTCCGCTTGCACGCTTGTCCC
>OX103977.1:1344121-1366153 GCA_944470395.2 Schistosoma turkestanicum
GCACATTGAGATGTATGTATATAATTTCACCCGAAATTACAGAGTTCCTCAGTAAATTTGGAAAACCATTTCGTTGGTCGTTCATTTGCAAATTGTCAGTCCCTCATATCGAGCTGGACTTTTCCTGTTGCAAAACATCAATCCATTGTCTGACATTTCACTATTCATTCGTTTCATACAATATCCAGTCTGTTCCCACTCTTCCTTTCTGTATCTTTCCCCATGTTCTGCTGCCAGACATAACGTTGACGCTCACGTCATCTACTACTTATAAGTAGCTCGCACGACGCTCTTTTTCCCTCTTTTAACAAGCTGTCGTCACTTTTAAAAAAGGGACCTTGATCATCAAATATCACCTTCGTATTCCGTGACGCGCTACAATATGTCGGACTACTACTGCGTTCATTGTTCTCGCCCGCTTGTGTGGAATGGTTACGGCACCTATCCAACTTGTTTTGTTTACTAGTTCCCGCTGCTGGGACACGGCGGCAGGCACACTCTCGATAAATTTCGACGCCAACAACTGTGCCCCCGACTCCCCATCCATACTCGGCAGCGTACGGCGCAGCAACATGGTGAGCATCAACGGGTCAATATCATCATAATTCGTTTTCATATATATCATTTTTCTATAAAAATTCATTACTCACTTAATTACACTGAAAATAATTAAACACAATTTATTTTACTATGTTTCACTTTTTCTTTCTTCTTGTTATCATTGATCATTGTGTACAGTGTTCAATTTTAAAATTAATTCTTTACTTGTAATCTATCTCTTTCGTTTTCTATCTTCCATGTTTTTATTTATCGACATAAATTATCTGTCAAAATTAGTTTGAACAGTTAACTGATGGGTATGTTAATCAATCGAAATTTCATGGAAATAAGAAAACTGATTTCGCTCATCAATCAGTTCAAGGTCCACAATTCAATCAGATTGGTGAACAGAATTTCATTGTAGAGAATATTAGATCAAGAAGCGCAGATCGTGTAAGAGTATATTATAAAACAACGAATATATTTTCTAATACACCTTACAATTTTTTTCAAACAAAACTGCATACTTTATAATAAATCTCTGTTGACTTTACTGACAAGAATTACAGTATATATGTGGTGTGTGCTACTTATACGAACGATATAATTAGTATAAGAATGGGGACGTGAAAGAAGAAGTCTCACCACGGTCAGAAGAGGAAAACGGAAAGCAAATGGAGCAAAAGCAAGAAATAAATGGAGTACCAACAGATGAAGGAAAGGAAGCAACAACAGGAATGGAAGAAGGATGGAGTGTTGGAAGTCACGACTCAAAGATGGTGTGCAAATAGAGTGTTCAATGTAATGTTTTCGTTTTTAATTGACTTAGAGTGTAAATTTGGAAAATACACTACAGGCGCGGAAGATTGTATTATCAGAATTTACACTCTTAGTCAATTAAAAACGAAAACATTACATTGAATAGACTCTAATTGCACACCATCTTTGAGTCGTAACTTCCAACGCTCCATCCTTCTTCCACTCCTGTATAATTAGCACACACTACATATATACCGATTAAATGAAAGAGTTCGTTTTATTTATTACAAAGAAACAAACTAGGCATAGATTGTATTCCTTCAGTAATCAATGAAAAATAGTGTCAGACACAAAGATGATTACTGTCATTGTTTTGCCTGCCTCTTATAACCGACTGGATTATGAAGACATCAACATCTCAATGGAAGCGTAGAATACAATGGATAGCTCTGATGCATATGGACGATTTGAATTTCCTAGATAGCCTAGCTCTTCTATTCTACAGACAGCAAAAAATACGGGGAAACACGGCTGGTGTAGTAACAGCCTCCACAGAAGCAGGTTACAACACACACACTCAAGGAATTCAGCAGGGTCCTTCGATACAACACAACGAGCATCAACAACCAAATCACATTTGATGGACGAGACTTGAAAGATGTGTAAAACCTCTATTCACGTGTGTGAACCAGCATCAATAATAAACAAGGTGGATCTGATATAGATCTAAAGACAAAGATTAACAAAGCAAGGACATCTGGAACTCAAAACACCAGTCAATAAAACACCAAAATCACTATTTTCAATACAAACGTCAAAACCATCCGATTGTGTGGAGTGGAAAGCAGAAGAAGAATTATGAAAGCCACCATCCAAAGTATATAGATATCATCTATAAAGAGTTTTCTGCGCCACACACCATTACCAGCTGCATACTATGTGAGAGAAAGAACCAGTTTGCAAATGAAGAAGAAATAAGGAGAAAGCGGTGGATGTAGGTGTGACGCACTGTGGTGTGCGAATGATCGAACTGCGCCACAAAGCTAGCCCTAACTTAAATCCCAGAGGTGAATAAAGGAGGTAAACCAAGGGATACACTGAACCGAGAATTGGAGACAAACAGGAAAAGAATGAATAGTGATTGGGCAGAATTTGAAAGGACGGTTTATGAATAAATAACAGGCACATATCTTTTAAATTAAGGAATATCTATCTCATAATGAACAGCATTCATCAGTCAGTACACATTGCTGATTAGCCCATTAATTTAGGAAACAATTATCCCACATACTTACGCCTGTTACCCCCAACGGAGCATAAGCAGCCGACCAGAGTTCTCCAACCCACTCTGTCCTGGGCTTCCCTTTCAAGTTCTGTCCAGTTGTCGATCAATCTTCTCATATTTTTTTTTCTATTTCTCAGCGTAATGTGTTTCTTGGCCTACCCCTTTTCTTTTGACCTTGAGAGTTCCATGTGGGGACTTGTTTTGTGACACAGTTGGGTGTTTTCCGCAGTGTGTTCTATCCACTTCCAACGCTTCTTCCTGATTTCCTCCTCCTCTACTGGAATCTGGTTTGTTCTCTCCCACAGTAAGCTATTTCTGATCGTGTCTGGCCAACGAATCTGAAGTATTTTGCGAAGATAACTGTTCATAAATACTTGTATCTTCTGGATGATTTCTTTAATAGTTCTCTCAGTTTCCATCCCATACAACAGAACTGTCTTGACATTTGTATTGAAAATTCTGACTTTGGTGTTTATTGATTTTTACTTTGAATCCCAGATGTTGTTCAATTGTAAAAATGTTGCCGTTGCTTTGCCGATCCGCGCCCTCACATCTACATCAGATCTACCTTGCTCGTCAATGTACAATCAATCTCATAATGAACAGTATTCATTAGTACATATTACTAATTAGCTCATTAATTTAAAAAGAAAATCTTTCCTACATACAATAACCAAATGTTACATTACTAACAATTCTCAACACATTATTTAACATTTTCATATTTTTTTCAACTTGTTTACTTACTTACTTACTTACTTACTTACGCGTGTTACCCCCAATGGAGTATAGGCCGCCCACCAGTTTTCGCCAATCAAATCTGTCCTGGGCTTCCCTCTCCAGTTCTGTCCAATGTTTGTTCGTTCTTCTCATATCTTCCCCTATTTCTCGACGTAATGTATTCTTTGGCCTTCCTCTTTTCCTTTAGCCTTGACGGTTCCATGTGAGGGCTTGTCTCGTGAAGCAGTTAGGTGCTTTCTTTTCAACTTGATAGTCATCCTTTTTTGTAAATCTACTATTCTAAATGATAGTTATCAATAATAATAATAATAATAATAATAATAATAATAATATTTATTCTCAAATAACTACGTTACAAGAGTCACGCCAGTTTACAGGCTAGATCAAATTATCACAAATGCTTTCACATTTACTGTAAAAGTTATAGCAGTTAAATTAAGTGTATAAGAGTCAGTTTCTGATAGCATAGCATTTACACCATGTCACTGACAGAAACAGTATAATACAGCCACATTTTCAATAGTAGAGTACAAATAAGGAACGAAGGTGCACAATAGGTCCTTTTGGCGATTTGCCGAGATCAATAAGTGAATTTGTTGAGAAAGGTCATATGGAACGCGCTGGATACAAGCTGTGATCCAGACAGTCATGTGCATAGGGTGGTGCATGTTCCCTAGAGTCGCGAAGGATTTCCCACCGTGAATAGGGTTCTGAAATGGGAGAAAAGGGAGAGAGAGAGAAAAAGGCAGCAGTGTGGCAAGTTTATATAGACATATAACTAAAGCACAACTTAACATGTCATGTTGCAGTAGTCAATACAGCAGTAGTAAGTCAAGATAAAAACTCATACTGACCACTTAAATGAAAGTAACTTATGGAAAAATATGCAGCAGCCTCTGCAGCAGTAGGTCTCAACATACATAAAGGAAAAAGCAAAAATTCTCCGATGCAACACAACATGCACCAACCAACTCAATCTTGATGGAGATGCTTTGGAGGACGTTAACACCTTTACATATCTGGGCAGCATCATCGACGAGAAAGGTGGATTCGATGCAGTTGTGAGTGCGCGGATTGGCAAAGCAAGGGCTGCATTTCTACAGCTGAAAAATATCTGGAACTCCAAACAACTTTCAACCAAAACCAAAATCAGCATTTTCAATACAAATGTCAAGAAAGTTCTACTGTATGGAGCGGAAACTTGGAGAACTACGAAAGCCATCATCCAGAAGATACAAGTGTTTATTAACAGTTGTCTTCACAAAATACTTCGGATTAGTTGGCCAGACACGATCAGCAACAACCTACTTTGGGAGAGAACAAACCAGATTCCAGTGGAAGAGGAAATCAGAAAGAAGCAGTTGAAATGGATAGAACACACACTACGAAAAGCACCAAACTGCGTCACGAGACAAGCCCTCACATGGAACCCTCAAGGCAAAAGGAAAAGAGTAAGGCGAAGGAACACATTACGCCGAGAAATAGAGAAAGATATTAGATGAATGAACAAACACTGGACAGAACTGGAGAGGGAAGCCCAGGACAGAGTTGGTTGGAGAAAACTGGTTGGCGGCCTATGCTCGATTGGGAGTAAAAGGCGTAAGTAAGTAAGTAAATGGAAAAATATAAGAATATAACCCACAGATAAAAGAGTACAGCAAAAAAAAGGAAGAGTTAGTTGTACAGTGTCAAGTAAATAGAAGAGAAGTCGAAGTAAGAAGCTGGATTTATGTAAGTTGATATCGAAATTTCAGTTGAAAGAGTAGAGTTTGTAAAAATTTTGTCAAAATATATGATATGCATTGCACAAAATATTCAGTAAATGTTTTCATTGTGTAGTAGATCTGTTTGATACAATTGATTGATCAGTTTTTCTCTCTAAATCAATCAATCCATATTGATTTATGCATTAAACATTGTTTTGTGTTGTTGTTGTTGTTTTTCGTCTATTCATCGTGATTTCAGAGTCCAGCTGATCCGATCAATTCAACAAGTTCTTGTCCAGAAACAATATGTCCATCAAATGATATGAGTTCATTTAAAGTAAGTTATTATTCTATCATAATAACACTAAAGTACGAGTGTACTGCGCAGTAGTTCGCTCTGTCTTACTTTATGGCTGTGAAACATGACCAGTGAGAGTAGAAGATATTCGTAGGTTACTGGTTTTCAATCATAGGTGTCTTCGAAGCATTGCTCGTATATCCTGGGACACCCGAGTGAGCAACGCTGTTATTGGGAAACAGGTGCTAGGTAAGAATGGCAGATCAATAGATGAAGTATTGAAACTTCATCAGTTGAGTTGGTTGGGACATGTGCTGCGTATGCCTAACCACCAACTGCCTCGAAGAGCTTTGTTTTGTAGTGTAGGAATAGGTTGGAAGAAAGTTAGGGGTGGCCAAACCAAAACATGGCAGAAATCCATGAAGTAATTGACGAGTGGACTTAGCCATGTCGGTAATTGTCGACTACCTGGTTGGGGTCCGCGAGATGATAATAATCGATGGCTAGAGACCCTGAATGACATGGCTCAAAATCGTTCGCAATGGCGCCAGTGCATTTATTCTTTGTGTTCTCTCAAATCCTAATCTTCTGGATTCTTCAACAACTCTAGTTTTGACTTTCTAAACTTCTCTGATTGAATCATACTTCTTGAATAATATCTTCTAATCCTAACCTCTCCGATTACTTCTAATTCCCTTACTACCTCTTCTACTATTGGATTTGAATTGACGATTGCTTCTCTGTGCTGATGTGGTATGGCGACATGAACTGATGTACTTACGTACAAAGTCCTACGTTGCGTGTGACTGACTGACTGATTATGCTATCATTATGATAAACGATAATACCAGTTTTTCAATTAGAGTTATGGGGATTAGTATTTTTTCACATATTTGAAATCATCAATCAATCATTGTTAGACCGACACCATTAGAAACCTGGAAGAAGCACTGAGAAACGGCCGTTTCGTTCTGGTATGATACTCATCAGTGACACTGCGCACCCACGACTCCTTCATCTCACAGGATTCGAACCAGGGACCTTCGGTATGGTGCACGAACGCCTAACCTTTGGACTACTGGGCCAGCATCCAACGGTGTTAATGTCTAACTCTGATCAATCTAGAGACTTTGCACGACCTCATTCATTTGTCTTTCGTAGTTACTGCTTACCTCGGCAAGGTTGAACTCTACCTTTTACAAACAATTTTATTGAACAATCTTTTTTGAGATAATTCAATAGAAGATACAGAAATCCTTGGAAATAGTGTATATTCATATACATTAAGATTAATTTAACAAATGTGTAATATTCTTCAAATTCATACCTAGAATAAAGTCATATATTTACGATTGTAGATGACAGAACTAATATGTATATAAATCATGGGATTTTACTGATATGCTAGATGTTTGTCGCTTCATCAAAAATCTTACCACTATTGTCATCTTGGCAGTTTTAGTAAATAATCTATTCTCATGTTAAACTTATCATTTGATTATTTTTAACGATGTAGTTGTATGGTGGAGAAGATTTGTAGCTCAGGTGGATGATTGTGATGGTGGTTTTTAGTTCTCTGAGCTGGAGGTTTTGGTTGTGGAGCTTTCATTGTTCTCCTGCTGAACAACATCATCGTTAGCACAAACTTCAGATAGAAGTGAAGCATTCGAATTTATCCATGTTCATCTCAATAGCGCCAAGCTTAGCTAAAGAAACTCTCTCACTGCTCCTCATCAACGACACAAATATACAAAGCTTCAGAGTCAAAGTCTTCTTGAACTCATCGACCTATGCTTAACAACGTATCTTCAGTTCAACAACAGAGTCTACGAACAAATAAAAGGAACACCAATTGGATTCGCCAGTATCAGGACTCATTGCGGAAGCGGTAATGCAGAGACTGGAAGCGTCGATTTTACCGGTGATCAAGCAAAAAATGTGCTTTCGCTATGTAGACGACACATTCGTCATCATCAAAAAGAACGAGCTGGAGAACATCTACAATCAGATCAACAACGTCTTTGATGACATTAACTTCACGATGGAAAAGGAATCAAACAACAGTCTATCATTCCTGGATGTACTAATCACCAGAACTAACACAGGAAAACTGGAAATTCAAGTATTTCGGAAACCAACCCACACAGACGTGATTCTCAACTCAAGAACACACAAAATCAACTGCATACAAACGTTGTTCAAGAGAGCGAAGAGACACTGCAGCACATACGAATCACTAAAAAACGGGGAAAAACACCTGATGACTATCTTCCAAAAGAACGGCTATCCACGCAACTTCATCAAAAAACATCAACCGAAACCATCATCAGAAGCGAAATCAAGCACAGGAACCAATAAACGGATCATCCTACCATACATAAAAGACATATCGGAGCATACAGCACGACTACTGAAACCATTTGGAATAAGTGTGGCACACAAACCGACAAAATCACTTCACTCAATCCTATGACAAAGGAAGAAAAACCAACTATCAACTACAAAATAAATTGGTCAGACTGTGAAAAACACTACATAGGACAAAGTGGACGACCTCTTCAGCTTCGTTTACGTGAACATCTATTAGCAGTCAAACGCCACGACAACTCTTCGCTTATATCAATACACACCGACAATTATGGACATACAGTCGATTTTAACAGTGTGGAAATACTGGGTAGGGGGAGGACAGAGAACACTAGGGAATTTTTAGAAGCTTGGCACTCAGGTCAATCAATCAGCAATCAACAAACACATCGACATTGACCCAATTTATCAACCAATCAGGAAAATCATAGGTGACATAGGATCAAGAAACAG
This sequence comes from Schistosoma turkestanicum, assembly GCA_944470395.2. NCBI lineage: Eukaryota > Metazoa > Platyhelminthes > Trematoda > Strigeidida > Schistosomatidae > Schistosoma > Schistosoma turkestanicum. Next base: position 1,352,271 of record OX103977.1, read on the forward strand.
ATCAAAAGGGGGATACAATCAAAACGAAGGTGCAAACAACGACAGATTTAAGGTCAACAGCAACCAATCAAGATCGAGGTTAGCAGAACAAGCTACAGGTCAAACGTGGAGAAATTCGAATGCTTCACTTCTATATGAAGTTTGTGCTAACGATGATGCTGTTCAGCAGGAGAACGATCAAATCTCCACAACCAAAACACCCACCTCAGAGAATCAAACACCACCACCACGATGTAGTTGTGTGCTGGTCGATGCCTCACTAAGTTTTGTGACGGTCGATATTCAATATGTTCTTTGACAACGTATACCGCTAGTCCAAACAACCGTTACTAAATAACGCCTTATAGTTTATCAACCAAAAGTAGAATACGAAGTGTTGAATAGGTTTGTTTGGCACGCAACAGATAGACTAGCAGACTATAGGCACACTAAGCGAAAGACAATCAAGCTGGCGAGTAAGCGAATCGACGAATTGGCGAATGAATTAATACGATTAAAATGTGCATATATATATATATATATATATATATATATATATATATATATATATATATATATATATATACGAAAATGAATGAGTCATCGATATGGTTTTAAGAGGCTAACAGTGAAGTGAATAGGATGAATATGCGTGTAGGCGGTAAGCAATAATATTCAGTCATACTCGACAATAGTAAGCGCCAATGGTAATATGTGCAAGTCATCGCTATACGAATCAGTCAGTTAAGTTAAAAGTTTAACCAAATTAAATATGAACAAACGCAAATGTACATGAGGATGTACTGCAGTTGTATATCCTTCAAAAATAGCGAATTTTCAAAGTCACAAGTTATGTATTCAATTTTGGAACATTACAAATGCATATCGTATCAATCTTTTAATTTAGTAAACTGATTGAGGTAGTAGGTGCTTAATAATAAATAGTTAAGCGTTAGCGACGTGACCTCAAGCTCTTAGGTTTGACTGACAAAGGCCGATGAGTTTACATGGCTGACATAGAAACTACCCAATGTTTTCTCATTCCAACGGTACCCCGGCCTAAGTCAGTCAGTGAACTTCAATCAATATGTTTACATCACGCTTAAATACTTACTTACTTGACTTACTTACGCCTGTTATCGCTAATGAAGCATAGGCAGAATTATTTTTCTGGTTATCGTTTTTTAGCGAGTTGGATTTCTACGGGCTGGGGTAGCCAAGCCCATGCCTAAACCTCCTCCTTCAACCTGGCAGTAACCCTAGAATTAATTTTTTTTAAAACACTAAACTCACAATTCAATTACTATTCACTATGACCCGGAACCTTCATCTCTTTTTTTTCGCCTACAATCAACTTTTGGCGGGTTAATATTATTGTAGGGTGTTCAAGGTGAAAATGGATCAAATGAATGGTGTAATCGATCATGTAAAACTGTCACCGGGATTACAGGGTTAAAAGGAGTAAAAGTAAGTTCAAGATTATTTATCTTCTGATTAGTGTATATCAATCACTTTGAATTGACGAACAAATCAACAACGCTTCATTAGTTAATACTCAAATAAGAGATATAGTTTTCTGTATTATGGGGTTGTGAAGATTGTTAAGTTACACATTTTTGAAACCATGAATCGATCAATGTTAGACCATCATTAGAAACCTGGAAGAAGCACTGGACGGCCGTTTCGTCCTGGTATGGGACTCGTCAGAAGTGCGCATCCACGACTCCTGCACCCTGCAGGAATCGAACCCAGGACCGTCGGTAATGTGCGCGAACGCCCTAACCGTTAGACCACTGAGCCGTTATCTAACGGTGTTAATGTCTAACTTGATCAAATTCACGGAGTTGCGCAACTTCATACACAGTCTTCGGTAGACACTGCCTACAGCCGAACAGGTTGAACTTGACTGGTCACGTCTTCCCACTAGAACTCGGAGAAGATTCCTCACGAAGCTAGTCACTAGTGAGCACAGGTAATTTGCTGAGGAGTCCCATACCAGGACGAAACGGCCGTCCAGTGCTTCCAGGTTTCTAATGGTGGTCTAACATTGATCGATTCATGGTTTCAAAAATATAGTTTTCTCACAATCAGATTCGCTACCAGTGTTAATGAAAGAATTGAAAGAAAGCACGCTTTTCACTGTATGTTTAAAGTACACGTTAGTTATTTCCATAGCTAATTGTAGTCATGTTGTAATTAACCATCACGTGATCTGATCTGACGCGTCTGTAAACCTTCTTTGTTGTAAATGACCTACAAATTGATTGACATTAATATCTTATTATATTGATGTGACTCATAACTGTACTCATTTCCATTAGACACGCAATATTAGTCGGTATGTTTGCTCGTTTCACTTGATAACTACTGTAATTTCCTCAATTATTGTACTAATGTAATTGTTTTTGTGTTTAGAAACAGATCAAGTTTAAAACAAAAGTTGATCTTGTTCTGACTATAGCTTTCCCTTAGATTCTGTGCTCGCCAATACTGCGTTTACAGTTAGTTCTAGAAGTACATCTGTAGGACAAAAAATAAATCCTGCAGTACATATATCATTCCAAATGCACTAATTGTAATTAACTATTAACCTCTAATAAAGTACTTTTTCACATACACTCGACTTCCTGTCTATGTGTTCTGCAAATCTATTCCTTGTACTAAATTAATAACATAAACTCATTAAGCAGATAGAACTGTCTGTGATTTTGGTTCAGTTCAATTTTTGCTTAGCATAAGCTTAGCTACTGGTTTGTCTGCTTATATATGTACATGCATGAAATCAAAGGTGCCCATAACATACTTTGTACTAACTGACCTTCTTACTTAGGTCCTATTCAGTAAACAATGGTATTTTTTAACATAACTGATGCAACATGAACTGGAATTTTGTTAAAGTACTTTTTTCGGTAATCTTTAGTTTAATTCAACTTCCAAAATGGATACTACCTCATGCTACTTGTTTGTAAGTTTTTCTATAATCCCGCTTTGATTAATGCAGCAGTGATATGTTGTAGCGAAATAAATTACATTGAATATTTCAAAAAAGGCCTTCTAATTCATAATATACACTTGAAACTATTTCGAGTTCATCTTACTCGTTAAATGAGAGCGAAAACAAAATGATCCAGTGAGACGATAGGCTACAACCCCGACCCTGCTAACTATAACAAAAGTCTTGATAAAGCGTGGCAAGTGTATTATTCTACAAGCACCCAGAAAATATGAGGTCCACAAGCACACAAATCTAGTTTATTTACACATGATGGAAACGTCTTTCCTTGACAGAGAGCCACAAAAATAGGGTACTCAAGTAAAACATCAACCAATGACAGACAGTCAAGGATTTTCCTAGTTAGAAATGTAATCTCAAGGTCAACTGGTCAACTCATGCGCGCAAACACAAAATCCAAAATTAGGACTTTTATCTAGTAAGTTCTGAGGATCTAATGTCCCCAACAAATATAGACTGAGGAAAAATCTCCATTTTTGTGTTTTTCTAGTAAATAAATAACGCTATGAGTAAGATCTAGTCAAACTTATTTTCGCGTAGTTTATTAAACAAATTAACGATGAATTTGAATGAAAACCCTGAATTTTTTGAATACTATTTTAAAACAAACTTATTATGACTTTTATTATGAACAGGTTCCATGTAGCTCAAAACTCTTTCCCTGAGCTATGGAGATTTCTCTAGAGTGATTGATTGATAGGGAGTGAAGTAGTCGAGCGTGTAGACTGCTTCACTTATCTGGGGAGTCTCATCAGTGCCGATGGCCTGGTGACTGACGAAATCTCAGCACGGATACAGAAGGCTCGATTGGCTTTTGCCAACCTGCGTCACCTATGGCGTAGGCGAGATATCCGTTCGCTGACCAACGGACGGGTGTACTGCGCAGAAGTTCGCTTCGTTCTCCTATATGGATGCGAAACATGGCCGTTAAGAGTAGAAGATGTTTGTTGGGTACTAGTATTCGATCATCGATGTCTGAGAAGCATTGCTCGTATACCGTAGGACAATCGAGTAAGCAATGCTACAGTTAGGAAACGAGTATTAGGTAAGGATGGCAGATCAATAGATGAAGTATTGAAACTTCATCAGTTGAGGTGGTTGGGACATGTGTTGCGTATGCCCAACCACCGACTGCCTCGAAGAGCTTTGTTTTGTAGTGTAGGAATATGTTGGAAGAAAGTTAGGGGCGGCCAAACCAAAACATGGCAGAAATCCATGTAGTCATTGACGAGTGGACTTAGCCATGTCGGTAGTTGTCGACTACCGATGCTTAGAGACCATGAATGACATGGCTCAAAATCGGTCGCAATGGCGCCCGTACATTTATTCTTTGTGTTCTCTCAAATCCTAATATTCTGGTTTCTTCAACACCTCTAGCTTTTACTTTCTAAACTTTTCTCATTAAATCATACTTCTTGAATAATATCTTCTAATCCTAACCTCTCCGATTACTCCTAATACCTTTACTACCTCTTCTACTATTGGATTTGAATTGACAATTACATCTCTGTGCTGATGTGGTATGGCGACATGAACTGATGTACTTACGTACATACAAAGTTCAACGCTGCATCTGACTGACTGACTGAGAGTGATTGATATTTTACACGACAGGTTAATTAGATCTGTGCAAAAGAAGTTTTTTTAAAACTAATCTCTGTTACTTTCTAGTTTTATAATTGCTCATAAAACCACGAAATACTCACTGTCATTTACGTCCTATTATGATAAGTTTAAACAGTGAACATCCACAATTCACGAACTCAGAACCTACAGGTCTGACAGACAGTGCTTAACTATGAGACTAGTGAGTTAGTATTCAGTGGTCTACATTCCTCTAACTCCAGTCAATTTCCAATGCTGTCCAGGTGTTTTCCAATGCAGTAGTTGTTGGGTAACTGCTCCAATCATGATATAGTTGAACTCCACTAGTCATGCTTTCTCAAAAAAATATCCGGGAACTGTCTCTCCAAACCAGTCATTAAAAACCACATGATTATTAATAGTTTAAGGCAGTGGTGGAGATTGTAAAATACCATTGTTTCACCACACATATATTATCTGGTTCTACTGTGACAGCATGTGTAGGTTGGAGAATATTGTTCGGCAGCCTATACTCCATTGGAGGTAACAGGAGTAAGTCAGTAAGTAAGTAAGTATGTGCTGATGAACTTAGCTGGTGTCAGGACTACTGATAACTTACCCAGTGAATTAGTGACAAAACCTCCAAAAACAACTGTGTTCTGTTATATCTGATCAACAGTGGTTATATGGTCAGCTTAAACCAAGTATCCACCAGAATGGTTCCTTGTATGCTACTAAGTTTTCTCTTATTGAGACTCAACTTGGTTTCATTTTATATGACTAAAGTTATGAGGGTTCGTGGTACAGACATTTGTTTCTGTATTCGTAAAAATTTCCTAACAACCCTTATTTTATCTTGACTAAGGTTTTGACCAAATCTCCACACACTTTATCTAAATATTTTTTCCTTAATTTTCGTACCTTATCTTCATTACTTAGGGATTTAGACTTGATTATCTGCAAGCTACTAGTTGATTCATATTTGACCGTTCTCATAAACTTAACTTGAGAAGTCTGAGGCAGGCGCGGAAGATTGTATTAAGCAAATTTACACTCTGGGTCAATTAAAAAAGAAAACATTACATTGAGCACTCTATTTGCACACCATCTTTGAGTCGTGACTTCCAACACTCCATCCTTCTTCTTCCATTCCTGTTGTTGCTTCCTTTACTTCCTGTTGGTACCACTCCATTTACTTCTTGCTTTTGCTCCATTTGCTTTCCGTTTTCCTCTTTTGACCGTGGTGAGACTTCTTCTTTCACGTCCCCCTTTTTATACTACTTATATCGTTCGTATAAGTAGCACACACCACAATCTTAATGTTTTGATCTATTTACTGTGTTGAACTTTTTATTTAAGCTGTTAATATAATTATATTTATTACTATTCATCCACATACTGTTGTCGTATATAAATTCACATATATATAAATATCGCTGTCGATTAGAATAAAACTTGACAATGATGATCAGACTGAAAATGATATTTTTCACTTTGACTTTCATTGATTTACTTAACAATATCATTGATAATTTCTTATTTATTTCAGGGTTCAAAAGGGGATAAAGGAGATACACAGTTTTTATCATTTTCAAAAGCTTTACAATTAATTAAATACACTTTAAACATTACAGTAAGTTTAACTTATTAATACTATATATATATATATATATATATATATATATATATATATATATATATATATATATATATTTGACAAGATATGAAATATGGTAGGTCAATCAATCAACCGCATCGTAGCACAGAGACGCAACTGTCAGTTCGAATTCCATAATAGTAGAGGTAGTAAAAGTATTAGCAGTAATTGGAGAGATCAGTGTTCGATGATATTATTCAAGAAGTAGATTCTAGTGAAATAGACTTGAAAAGATAAAGATAAAAGTGATGAAGATCTCCAAGGTTAGTATTTGAGAGAACACAAAAAATGAATGCAGCTGTGCCATCGCAAACGGTTTTGAGCCATGTCACTCAGGGCCTCTAACAACCATCAACTACTATCATCTCGTGGGCCCCAGCCCACTTGTCAGTAACTTCATGGATTTGTGCCATGTTTTAGTCTGGCCGCCCATGGCTTTCGTCCAGCACATTCCTACACCACAAAACACCACTCATCGAGACAGTCGGCAGGTGAGCGTTTGTAACACATGTCACAACCACCTCAACTGATGAAGTTTCACAACTTCATCTATTGACCTGCCATTACTTACCTAGGAACCGTTTCCTAACAACAACATTGCTTACATGGTTGTCCCACAATACACAAGCAATGCTCCAGAAGCAACTCCGGTTTATTTTTGTAACAGATTGATCAACATCAGTAGACATCTTTTTTTTAGTGTTAAAACTAAACTGAATGTTCTCTTGTTTCATCACTGAACTGAAACAAATAACTGAATGGTACATATGCAGGTAATAATTTTATTTTATTTTTTCTAATTGATAAGAAATCTATGATTTAATTGGATCAAGTGACGATATTCAAAATTTCAGTCTGAATAGTTTATCATTTAAAGACAAGACTAACAACCAGTTATACATTTCGCAGTCTAGTCAAACATTGTTAAACTAAGTGCAGTGAAGGAGAACACAGGTGAGGGCAACCGAATTGTATTTAACGAATATTACAGAGTTACTCAGTTAAACTGGAAAACCATATCGTAAACTGTTAATTTGCAAATCTTCAATCCATCATCAATCCATTGTCTGACATTTATTTCACTTATGCATTGTGTATTTCCACTCTTCCTTTCTTGATCTTCCCCCCCATCTACTGCTGCCAGACATTACGTTTACACTCACGTCATATACTACTTATAAGTAGCGCGCACCACATAAGGACCTAATGTTTTCACCAGTAAACACGATAACTTTAAAATTATTAAAAAACCAGTACACAATAGAACACAACATTTGTAAATTCAGTCACAAATCAATTACTTACTTACTTACATACGCCTGTTACCCCCAATCGCGAGCATAGGCCGCCTACCAGTTTTCTCCAACCAACTCTGTCCTCGGCTTCCCTCTCCAGTTCTGTCCAATCTTTGTTCATTCCTCTCATATCTTTCTCTATTTCTCGGAGTAATGTATTCTTTGGCCTTCCTCTTTTCCTTTTGCCTTGAGGGTTCCATGTGAGGGCTTGTCTCGTGACGCAGTTAGGTGCTTTTCGTAGTGTGTGTCCTATCCACTTCCACCGCTTCTTCCTGATTTCCTCCTCCACTGGAATCTGACTTGTTCTCTCCCACAGTTCGTTGTTGCTGATGGTGTCTGGCCAACGAATACGAAGTATTTTGCGTAGACAAATGTTAATAAACACTTGTATCCTCTGGATGATGGCTTTGGTAGTTCTCCATGTTTCCGCTCCATACATTAGAACTGTCTTGACATTTGTATTGAAAATCCTTATTTTGGTTTTGTTTGAAAGTTGTTTGGAGTTCCAGATATTTTTCAGTTGTAGAAATGCAGCCCTAGCTTTGCCAATCCGTGTCACAAATCAATAATAACTATAAATGTAAGCTGACAATAATACTGTTCAATGATTGAAAATGTGAATCACTGGATAGATACTTAACTGTGCTTAGACATATCACACTTGCTACGAGACAACATAAACACCGGTGGTTGATGGGTGAGTTGTTAAGTTCCAGATTGAAGGAAACTATCATGATAGATAAATACACAACTTGTATTAATAATGATCCCTATCTACGGATCATCTACCTTTTTTTCCATTCTTTATCATTTCTAGCCATCAAATTATTTTCAAAAAGGTCAAAAAGGTGATAGAGGTGATAGCATCTCCAAAGAACTCATTCAACAAAGAATACATTCACAAAACGACAGAAAATTGCATCGAAGTAAACGAGCACCACCACCACCGCAACAACAACAACAACCAGGAGATTATGATAGTCTTCCGTTAGGAATTATTAATCCTTCACAAGTAAATAAAAAGAAACAAGTCAAACATTCATTCATCAAGCCCAAACGACAATCAATACATGAGTCAAATACATTATTCACTGGATCAAGTTTTACAAATTTTGGAAAAAAACAAAAAATTCTAGGTGTAAGTTGTAGTGTGTCGTTTTTTTTTACTGTGTATTCTTAAGCTCGGTAATTAACTCGTTCAGACAATCGTTGCCAAATAGCGTCTGACGGTTTATAAATCAGAAGATGAATTCGATGAAGATGAATACGTTTATTTTTGGAATACACCACAAAGCGAAGTTGGAAAGCAGCGAACAAAGCGTACGAAACGACATGAATTGGAGAAGGCTAATGAGCCAACTCAAAGAGATAGACCGTGACTAAAAATATATATAGTCAGACAAATATATGAGACAGACATGAGTTAAGCGAAATAGGCACACATCAATAAAAGCGACGACTACTTGATAAGGTCAAATGGCATGTCATGTGAACTCATCACACAAACCAGACAATAATAAGAACGAATGGTACATATAAATTTTTGCTGCAATACACAAATGGCTTGGCCAAATAAATTAATCGAAAGGGCTTAACCAAGTTAGATGTAAGTGAACTGGAATATATGTGGAGGCACTACAAAGTCATAGAAACAATTAGTTAGGAGTATAATAACTAATCGAAACCATGAGTTGATCATTTTTAGACCATCATTAAAAACCTGGAAGCACTGAGAGACGACCGTTTCGTCCCGATATGAGACCTATCAATAATGCGCATCTACGACTCCTGCTACTCTCAGCATTCGAACACAGGACAGCTGGGGTCTTGCGCACGAACGCCTAACCTCTCAACCACTGGGCTGGCATTCAACGGTGTTAATGTCTAACTGTGATCATTCTAGGGATTTCGTGCCACCCCACGCATTTGTCTTCAGTAATGACTGCCTAAAACCGGAAAGGGTTGAATTTCACTGGTCACGTCTTCTCATTAGAACTCCGAGAATTTTCTCATGAAACTAGTCACTAGTGAGCATATTGTAAGGTTTTTCTAATTGTGGTCTAACTGTGATTATGAAATTACAGAGTTAATTGGTAAAATAAGAAAAACATATCGTAAATCGTTCATTTGCAAAATATCAATCCATAAATATCGAACTGGACTGTTCCTGTTGCAAAACATCAATCCATTGTCACTATTCATGCGTTTCATACAAATTCCATTGTGTTCTTCTAACTCTTCCTTTCTTGATCTTCCCCCATCTTGTGCTGCCAGACATTACGTTTACACTCGCGTCATATACTACTTGCAAGTAGCGCGCACCACATGTCTACTAAAGGCATACACTCATGCACTATCATACAGGACATATAAACTGACGTGAATCTAATCACTCATTGATAAATTCGATAAGTATCACTATAATAGTTCGTTCGACAATGACTACAGAATTGTATACATCCAATATTATATTAGGTGATGAAAAAAATGTCATATTAGTAAGACTGATTCTTAAAAGTTTTCTAAATGAATGAATATGAATGCCTAATAGTCATCGTTTCAAAAAAAACTTGATGCACATAGTCTTAATATAGTTTAAAGCTAAACGGTAAGAGATATAAAATTTTAGTTTAAATATTGTACATTTCATATTGGAAATTCTTTAATGTGATTCAATATATGATATTGAGTAAAGTGATTATTATTATTATTATTATTATTATTATTATTATTATTCAATGTCCCAGATATTGTTAATCTTGATTTTGACCAATTTGGTCTCGTGTGCTGGTACGGGTATGAGGGGGCGGTTGTCACTTCCCGGCTGCCCACACCGTGGAAGGTTGTTTCTTGAGGAACCTGAAAAGGAAGGTAGATTAGTGTTGGTCTTAGTGACCTGGGAGCGTGACCGCAGAGCCCAAGGGACAGCTGCTTGGGGCCGGTCACGCACGGCCTTTTTATGAGAAGTTTTTTGAGTATTAGCTCCGCTCTTGAAAGCCCTTAGTGGGCACCCTTACCGACGGAGACGGAAATCCGTGAGGTAGAGTGAGGTGTGACATTTTTAGGGTCGACCTTCTCTAACCCTTCCTTCCTTGTGAGAAGACAGCATCGCTGCAGATGCTGGTTGTCCGAGAGAAACACCTTACTGCTGTCACACCCTTCTACAGTCAGCAATACGACTTCGCCCTCAGACCTTGAGTAGCTGCTTTTAGTCTCATCGTTCTCCAATCGACCAGCCTGGCATCGTAGGACCTGCAGGAACATATGTTCTAGCCAGTATTGCTCAGCTGGGTCATTACGATAGGTAAGCCTGACCACCACGTCAAGGTAGCAGCTACGGTCGGGATATTGTTAATCTACCAAATTACAAAGTAGGTTGACTCCAAAATGAAATTCACACATTCACTACCTATAGACTTTGATTTCAAATTAAAAACATCCCACTGTCTACCAGACATATTTCGATAAATTGGAAAAAAGAATATCAGTAAAACTACTGTGGTGGCCGGTGCCTCACTAGTTCGGCGGCGGTCAGTATTCAATACGATCTTAGACTTTGTTTGCTGCTTGACCAGATAATCATTACTAAAATAACGCCTCACAGTTTTTTATAACTCAAAAACAGAAATACGAAGTGTTGAATAGGTTTATTTGGTGTACCACGAATTGACTACAAAACCATGGGCACATGAAGCGAAAATCGATATGCCAGTGACGAAAGGCAAGCAAACAAGCGAATGAGCGAGTTAGCTGTTGTATGAATAAGATTAAAATGTACAATATATACATAGGAAAATGAATGAGTCACCGAAATGCTTAAGAGGCTAACACCATTGAAGAAAATAGAATTAATATGCGCGTAGGCTCAAACAAGAACTCTGCTAGTAGAACCTTCGGGGCTACTGCCTGTCCCAAGCCCGGGTAAAGGAGGAGGGTTGGACATGGGGTTGGCGACCTCATTCCGTCGAAATCTCACTTGCCAAAAAAACGCTAACCAGAAAAAATAATTCAAACCATTTTAACTGTGCCCTGTGAGTTGAAAGAAGAATCATGACGTCTCGTGATGTAAGCCGAGTTCCCTTGGTAGTCACGAGGCCAATGCCTCTTCGGAAAACCAGAGCAACCATTCTTTTAGGTATATGGAACGTTCGTACATTGTGGGAGACTGGAAGACTATTTCAAGTTGCGGCAGAAATGAAAAGATACAACCTCGAGGTGCTCGGCATCAGTGAAACGCATTGGACACAGGTAGGACAACTGAGACTTGCTTCAGGAGAACTGCTGTTATACTCTGGTCATGAAGAGGAAAACGCTTCACATACACAAGGAGTTGCACTGATGCTGTCCAAACATGCACAAAAGGCACTGATAGGATGGGAATCTCATGGTCTACGCAAAATACTTCGCATTCGTTGGCCAGACAACATCAGCAACAACGAACTGTGGGAGAGAACAAACCAGATTCCAGTGGAGGAGGAAATCAGGAAGAAGCGGTGGAAGTGGATAGGACACACACAACTAAAAGCACCTAACTGCATCACGAGACAAGTCCTCACATGGAACCCTCAAGGCAAAAGGAGTAGAGGAAGGCCATGGAACATATTACGCCGAGAAATAGAGAAAGATATGAGAGGAATGAACAAACATTGGACAGAACTTGAGAGGGAAGCTCAGGACAGATTTGGTTGGAGAAAACTGGTGGGCGGCCTATGCTCCATTGTGGGTAACAGGCGTAAGTAAGTAAGTAAGTAAGGCTCAAACAACAGCGACAGCACAACGGTACAGATATGTTATTCCTATACGAATCACTTAGTTAAATAAGTTAATCAAAAGCCTTAATCAAATTATAAATATGGACAGGCTCAAATGTATGCAAAAGGTAATATACTACTATCTATCTAACTTGAACAAACACCTTACCAAAAAATCTGCATCAATTCATAGATATCTAACTATATGGCATAATGCATATTGCTTGCTTTAAGAATGGTACTGCTACTGTGGTGTGCTACTTATACGAACGATATAAGTAGTATAAGAAGGGACGTGAAAGAAGAAGTCCCACGGTCAGAAGAGGAAAACGGAAAGCGAATGGAGCAAAAGCAAGAAGTAAATGGAGTACCAACAGGAAGGGAAGGAAACAACAACAACAGGAATGGAAGAAGGATGGAGCGTTGGAAGTCAGGACTCAAAGAGGGTGTGCAAATAGAATGTTTAATGTAATGTTTTCGTTTTTAATTGACTAAGAGTGTAAATTCGCTAAATACAATCTATCGCGCCAGTCTCAGTCTTCTCACTACTACTAAAAGTCACTCCTCAAAACGTTTAACTAACACATACACAGAAATCAAATCAAGTCAAGTCACTTCAAACGTTTGTAAATTTCATGACATTCTATTGTCTTTTTAAACTTAACAAAACATTTAAAACAATTAGTCCTATTTATAAATTTTAATAGAACAGTGAGAAGACGTAATTGATCAGAAAAATAGTGTGATGTAGTTGCGCGCCATACATTTCGAACAATCTGGTCACACACATATCACACTTGTCAAGGCATTTTATACATGAAGAATAATAAAAGGTCAATTTTAATAAAAGTTCCAATAGACACAAGGTGATAATTGTAAATAAAGGAGAGAGAGAGAGAGAATTAACGTAATGTAGAAAGGAAAAGAAAGAGTAAGAAATAGTCACATTACCCTAGTGGTCCAGAGGTTAGGCGTTCGCTCACAATACCTGAGTTCGAATCCTGCGCAGTGCAGGAGTCGTGGATGTGCACTGCACTGATGAGTCCCAGACCGGGACGAAACGGCCGTCTAGTGCTTCCAGGCTTTCAATGGTGGTCTAACATTGATCGATTCATCATTTCAAAATGTGTAACATTACCATGAGCCATACAATCACTTAAAGATTAACAGGGTAAATTCAAGGTTATGATAAATTGTTTCCGTACACATAAAGGAGTGTTTTAATTTAACGAATAGCCAAGGCTTCTATAAACCTCAAAATTCGTCCTTCAACATTTCTATACAATGTTTTGAAGGCTGTCTTGATGGTCAATCTTATGCTCTGTGTCATTAATGTGTTTTATCGTTTATCGGCTCATCTGACGTTAACTGATTTTGAAGTCACTTAGGTATTTTATATTCCATAACCCTTGATTGCAAAGTCCAATTACTCCGCCCTATGTATGTGTGTCCTGACAACACATGTAAATTGATAAATGCAATGGGATATGATGTATTCATCATTCGAGCAACGTTTAAGCCTACATGGAATCATGAGCGAGTATATGTGTTGTAGTGAACGAGAACACAGGTGGGGCAACCGATTTGTATTTAACGAAAATTAC
>OX103977.1:1366653-1441214 GCA_944470395.2 Schistosoma turkestanicum
ATAGGAAGTAACATTTGAAATGACATTGACAGTCCGGATGACCAATAAGAGACAACATTGAATGAAGTATTTGACTTTGACAGTTAAAACGACCACAATTTCGACCAATAAGATTTGAGCAATAATTCTCTTAGGATATTGGATGAATATCCTAACATTCTTTTCATGTCTTTCTGCCGGTCGTAAGCCCGGATAAAGGAGGAGGGTTGTGCATAGGGGTTGGCGACCTCAACCCACAAAAATACTAACTCACTAAAAAACACGCTAACCAGAAAACATTCAAAATAGTTCAAATAAACTGGTCCAAAAAAATACAGACTTTGACTCGATCAAAAGTAAACAAACTCTACTGATATGATTTTTTTTTTAAAAACTTACAGTAATTAAAATGACCACTGTTTTTGCTAAAAATGTATTAAGCTTCGAATCAATAAACTAACTATATTCTCTTTATTTTTTCTAACCTAGCGGTGGTATTGATTTTGGATGTGATATGAATGGATGAGTGGAGAAAATTCCGTCGTACATCATCATTTGATTTTAAAGAAAGTGAACATTGACGATGCCAAAATTGTGATTTGATCGATTAATAACTGTGTGTTAGATAGAATCTTGTGAAATATATGTAACGACGTAATATTTTTTTAAAACTTATAGATAGATAATATCCATGATTATTATTTTATTAAAACTACGATTATCTCTATTTCTCTCTCTGTCTGCTAAAGCTACTCCTCAATGGAGCGAACCAGATATATTTTTTGCTTATGGAAGTATATGTATGTAACTCTAAATATTTTTTCTTTTATTTTCAAGATTTACAGAAATATATTATAATTTACTTTATGATTTATGAATGAATAGTAAGATTTGAAAAACAAATAAGTTTTGATGTTCAGTAATTATTGATCTGAGGAGATGTACCCCAGGATTTCTAGAAAAAATATATATAAATGAAGTGATCAAGTTAGACATTAACACCGTTAGATGCAGGCTCAGCGGTCCGATAGTAAGGCGTTCGCCTACAATATCGAAGGTCCTGGGTTCGAATCCTGCGCGATGTAGGAGTCGTGGAGTCTCATACTAGGACCACGAAACGGCCGTCTTTCAGTGCTTCCACGTTTCTAACGGTGCTGGTCTAACATTGATCGATTCACGATTTCAAAAAATGTGTAAATATATATACGTCGGAATGCAGAAATCAGTCAATCAATCAATAGCGACGCAGAACTTCGTACATACGTACATCAGTTCGTGTTGCCATACCACATAAGCGCAGAGATGTAGTTGTCAATTCAAATCCAATAGTAGTAGAAGTATTAGCAGCAGTCAGAAAGGTTAGGATTAGGAGATATTTATCAAGAAGTAGAATCTAATGAAATAAACTTAAAAAGAAAATAAAGAGATGATGAAGATTAAAAGGTTAGGGTTTGAGAGAACACAAAGAATGAATGCACCTAAGCCATTGCAAACGGTTTTGAACAACGTCATTCATTCAGTTAGTCAATCAGTCAGTTTTTGCCAAGATGAGTCACTTATGGCGTAGGCGAGATATCCGTTTGCTAACCAAAGGACGAGTCTACTGCGCAGTAGTTCGCTCCGTCCTTTTCTACACATGGCTAGTAAGAGTTTAGGATATTCGTAGGTTACTGGTATTCGATTACCTATGTCGTCGGAACATTGCTCGTGTGTCCTGGGACAACCAAGTAAGCGATGTAGTTGTTAGGAAACGAGTACTAGTAGGGATGGCAGATCAATAGATGAAGTAGTAAAACTTCATCAGTTGAAGTGATTGTGGCATGTGTTACGAATGCCCAACCAGGGACTGCCTCGTAGAGCTATGTTTTGCGATGTAAGAATAGGTTGGAAGAAAGCTAGGGGTGGCTAGACCAAAACATGGCACAAATCCATGAAGTCACTCACAACATAACTGAGTCACGTTGATAAGTCTTGACTACATAGTTGGGGCTCGCGAGATGTTAGTAATCGATGGTCAGAGACCATGAATGACATGGCTCAAAACAGTTTGCAATGCTGCACGTGCATTCAGTCTTCGTGTTTGCTCACATCCTAACCTCAGAGATCTTCGTAACCCTTATCTTTCTTCTTAAGCTTATTATACTAGATTCTACTTCTTGAATAATATCGTCGAACCATTATCTCTCCGATTATTGCGAATAACTTTACTACTTCTACTACTATGGGATTTGAATTGATAGTTTCGATTCTGTGCTAATGTGGAATGGTTACTTGAACTGATGTACGTACATACGAAGTTATTTGTTGCCACTTACTTATCATCATCGTCAAGAGCAACGTAGAACTTTGCAGAGAAGTACATCAGTTCAAGTTGCCATACCACATTGGCACAAAGACGCCAACGTCAATTCAAATAGCATAGTAGTAGACATAGTTAAATTATTAGAAGTAATCGGAGAGATTGGGGTTCAAAGGTGTTATTCAGGAAGTATAATTGAGTGAGGTAAATTATGAAAGAGAAAGATAGAGGTGATGAAGAATTCATAAGGTTAGAATTTCATAGAACACAAAGGGTAAATGCACCTCTACGAGGCTTTCCTGTGTGTTCTTAAGCTCGGTTTATAAATCAGAAGATGAACTCGTATTGATGAATACGTTTATTCGGGACACACCACAAAGCGAAGCGGATTGGAGAAGGCTAAGAGCCAACTCAAAGAAATGGAACATGACTAAGAATATAAGACAGACATATGACAAGCGAAATAGATATGCACACACATGAATAAAAGCGACGAATGATTGACAAGGACAAAAGCAAGCGATACAAATCATGTGAGTTCATGGGAATATTAAGAGATTAACATTAAAGCGAAAAGGATGAATAAGCGCGTAGGCGTAAACAATGCTCAGTCGTACAAGCTCATACAAACCAGATAACAAAAAATACCAATGGTACATATGAGTTGTTGCTATACGAATAGCTTGGTTACATAAGTTAATCAAAAGGCGTAATCAAATTAAATATGAGCGAACTCAAGTTTATGTGGAGGCACTACAAGGCAGTCCCTGGTTGGGCATTCTTAACACATGTCCCAACCACCTCAACTGATGAAGTTTCAGCACTTCATGTATTGATCTGACATCCTTACCTAATATTCGTTTCCTAATGGCAGCATTGCTTACTCGGTTGTCACAGGATACACGAGCAATGTTCCGAAGACATCTATGATCGAATTCTATTAACCTACGAATATTCTCAACTCTTACTGACCATGTTTCACACCCGTGACAGACAGTGCCACAGAACCTCACGATCTACAGAGTCGAATTCCGCTTTTAGGTCCAGCAACACAACTATTGTAGGACGCCTAAATGTGTGTCTGTGGTCCAGGACCTGTCGTAGTGTGAAGATGTGGTCTATACAACCACGTCCAGGTCGAAAACCAGCCTGGTTTTCTCTAGTCTGTTGTTCACCAGCTTTCGCTAAGCGCCGAAGTATTATTGAGGCCAATATTTTAGATACTATATTAGTTAGACTTATTCCTCTGTGATTGTCACAACAAGACTTCTGTCCTTTCTTATAAATTGGGACAATCAGTGATTGAGACTAGTCGGATGGGATTACATCCAGTTCCCAGATTCTACCTAAGATCTTAGTCAACCTAGCTGATAAAACTGGACCACCATCCTTAAATATCTCAGGGGTCAGTCTATCAGGACCTGCAGCTCGCCCTCGCTTCAGATTTCCTAACGCTTTTTCAACTTCATTAAGACTAGGGGGACGTACGTCGATTTGCCATTCAGAATGACTGGAGATCGTGGATAACCGAAGAGTGGCTCGAGGCCAGTTGAACTGATCCCTAAAGTGTTCTGCCCATCGATCCAGTCTCCTGGACTGAGAATAAATAATAGTCCCGTCATTTTCTGAGATAGTCTCGCTTACACTAGGATTCCTAATACTAGTTCCCTAGATAAGTCGGAAAAGTTGTCTACTGTTGCCGATCGCCGCTGCCTTTTCCATCGCTTTTGCTTTCGCCACCCACCACTGTTCGCGATCGTTACGTAGGCTTTACATAAGTCTGCGCCTAAGTTGACTTCGTTCTTCTTCATGTTCAGAGCCCGATGGGATGAGTTTTCGGGCATCCATCAGATCGGTGGATGCTACAGAGATCCACGGCTTCATTCTAGCCTTATGGTCAACCTTACTAGCAGATATCACTGCTGTTTCCACAGCCTTTTTGATATCATACCAAGCTGCCTCCGGATGGGAATCGCTTAAATGGTCGCCTAACTGTCTTTCTAGTTGTTCCTGAAATATATTTTTCGCCTTATCATCATTAAGTAAAACCCTAAGAGGCTTCCTTACGGTGTCTTTCCTACGCCCAGTAAGCTTCAAACAAATACGCGCTCGCACTAGGGCATGATCTGAATCTAAACATGTGCCCCAGAACGAGCGACAGTCTTCTATCGAACCCCTCCATCCGTGGCTGATGGCGATGTGATCTGATTGCGTCCAACGTTGAGACGACTTTGGAGGTCGCCAGGTCAACAGATGTTTTTCCTTATGCCTAAAGTTAGCGTTTGCTAAGAATAGGCGGTTGTCTGAGCATGCTTGCAACAGACGGTCACCATTGTCTGTTCTCTGAGCCGCGACACCATAACATCCACCTAGGTGTCTCTCCTGCTCACTTAGTCTACCTACTTGAGCATTAAAGTCACCAGCCATTAATACTATATCAGAGCGCCTAGCTTTTTGGAGGAGGTCCGAAAGCTATCTGTAAAACTCATCTTTAACCTCGTCTGAACTGCAGTCAGTGGGGGCATAGGCAGATACGATGAAGAGGCAATGACTATCTACTGGGATCCAGTCTAGGAGAGATAATTCTGCCCTACGACTCAATGCTATGCCTACGCCAGCAAGACCCTTGGAAGCAGCATCAGGTCTACCGGATACACGAAGAGTAAATCGAGCTGCTTCTTTATTTTGACAAGGTGAAATCAGACTAATAATTTTACTAGGATCCTGTATGCGTGTTTCCGAGACGCAGCATACACCGATGGCACGAGTTTCTAAAGTCCTAGCTAAGGAAGCCTGTTGCCCTATTTGACACAATGTCCGTACATTAAATGCTCCAACATGTAGTCTAGAACGGGGTTTCAGGAGACCAGGAATGACGTTTCGTGAACTCGCTTCGTCTGCATTAGCGGTGCAGTCAGATAACGGAATGTGAGTAGAGTTAGTTGTGGAGAGAAGAGAGGTATGTGTGGGTGTAGGAAAGATTTGATTTCGACCAATTTGCTCTCGTGTGCTGTTACGGGTATGAGGACGGTTGTCACTTCCCGGCTGCCCACACCGTGGAAGGTTGTTTCTTGAGGGACCTGAAAAGGAAGATAGATTAGTGTTGCTCTTAACGACCTGGGAGCGTGATCGCAGAGCCCAAGGTACAACTGCTTGAGGCCGGTCACGCACGGCCTTTTTATGAAAGGATTTTTGGGTATTAGCTCTGCTCTTAAAGGCCCTTAGTGGGCACCCATACCCAAGGAGACGGAAATCCATGAGGTAGGGTGAGGTGTGACATTTTTAGGGTCGACCATTTCTAACCCTTCCTTCCTTGTGAGAAGACAGCATTGCTGCAGATGCTGGTTGTCCGAGGGAAACACATTTTTGCTGTCACACCCCTCTGCAGTAAGCAGTAAGACTTCGCCTGCAGGTCTTTTAGTCTCATCGTTCTCCAATCGACCAGCCTGGCATGGTAGGACCTTCAGGAACATATGTTCCAGCCAGTATAGCTGGGCTAGGTCATGACGATAGGCAAGCCCGACCACCACGTCAAGGTAGCAGCTACGGTCGTGATGTTAAATATCCAAGAAAAGCTGTCCTATATTATATTGAGACTGAGAGATGTGAAGAGACAGAACTATTTCATTTGTTGAATAAAGACCAGCAGCTACACGGATATCATCAATTGATTGGTCAGTTAATTTTTGTTTCTCAAAAAAGCCAAAAACGAAAAGACAAAAAGACTACCATAGAAAATGCTACATCTGAATTCCAAAGTCGAGTGAATATAAAGAATACACGATTACATATATACATACATATATTTGGACAACAAAGCGCAATCAATAGGAAGCTATAATATTATATATGACAAAATAGGTCATTTTCGGTGTATCGAATTAAGATACAGGTTAAAAGGTGTCAATTACAATTCAATTACACAGTAAAATGATTACCGATTATGATCAATTCTTTGTTATTCATTAAATATCCCAATAAATTTAAATGTGTTCTATTCTGTTCATCAGAATTATTATTCTATCAATATTGTATTACACTTACTGACATGCGGTAGACTTTTGTCTGAATTCTTCTCTGATCTTAATTTAGAATCATCTTATATAATGTAATAAAAATATATATAATAGCCTGCTCACTGATGTGTTATCTTATAGACACCTAAATCACTTTATCAATAGATGAAACAGTTACAACTTTGATGATAGAGAACTGGTTACTTGACGCAGTGAACTATCTGCTTCTCTTGCCTTTCAAGGGATCGTGAACGGATTGACTACATGAAGTTAACCAGATTCAATGTATCTACAACTCAACATAACAAGATGATTCATATCAAAACATTTTTGAAAATGTGGCAACCGTATTCCTCCGTCCATTGATGTCCATTTCAGTTCACGTATAGATATTTAAAAAACAACTTCACTTGTTACTTCAACTCGACATGATGTCTTGAATGCTCGGAAAATTAGAGTCACTTTTCTGTAAATTACGTTTGCGTATGTTTCATAACCAATCAGATGCATTTGATTTAAATGACCGTGGGCGATCCTTATCACTACATCTAAATCGTAACGGCCGTTTTCCAACTTATTTAGCTAATTATTTAAGAGCATCTTTTTTTCACTATTGCACGCTTACTCGCAGAAAATTAAGGTGGCAAATATTTTGTTATTGTCTAAATTCAATCACTTCACCATTTTGCATATCCCATTTTTCGGCTGTGAACCAGCCTCAAATAAAACACTTTTGAAAAAAAGCTTTGATAATGTATCAACAGAATTCGAAAAATTTACTAACAAAACTAGTCAAAAGTATGCATATTATAACTGACAGTAATGGGCTTTAAAGATTGTTAGGTTTCATCGAAATTGTAAAAGATTGGTGAAACGGTTTCGAAAGACTCTAAAACTAATTTTGATCATGGTATTTGTCGAAGTAAATAAATTGGAAATGTAAGAATTCCGTTGATAAAATAATCAGTTCTTTCAGTTTCTCTGATTTAACTGAATTATTAAACAGACGTATTGCTTTCAGATTAAAAAAGCTGGATTCTGTAAACGTCAATATTGTACTGATCAAATATTCAATCGAACGGCACTAAACGTTAGAAGCAACTCCTGTGATGAAGAGAAAGCGTGAACAGTGTAAACAGGATGATACTATGGAGTCTTCTTTAGCAACATGATGCATCTGAATAGATATTCAGAATATCTCAGTAGGATCTCATTCGGATTTCTTACAGTCTCATCTCCTAACAAAAACTCAGTAAATCGTCAAATACTGAATGAGTTGAACAGTAAGAAATAATATTGCTAGCTTCTATCTTAACATATTATGATTGTCAGTTGGTGATATTGATAACGTTACGACTTCAGTTAAAAATCAGACTTAGCTGACATAGTTCTTGACATTCACAAGCAAAAAAGGACGGACTACGGAAATTTCAAGACAGTTCACAACCTAATAGCAACTGAAGAGGTGACTTTCGAGAATGAAGAAACCTTATATTAGTATCTGGGCAACATCACCGATGAACACTGTGGATGTGACACAAATAGGAATGCAAGAATAAGCAGAACAGAGGATTCATTTTTAAAAGTATTGACATCTCAAAATCACTTAAACTACTGAGAAGAGCCTAACTAAATATTTTGTTCACAAACGTCGCAAGATTTATGATGTATGGAGCAGATAAATTGCTTCTTCCGAAAGGCTTCATCTAAAAAAAAACACATGTTAGTTAACAGCTGTCTTCCTACTCAACTGAACATCGGTCAACGTGACACTGATGACATCATCAACTTAGTGTAAGGAAAAGTATATCAGATTTCAGCAGCTGAAAAAAGATGAAAAGAGAGCCAAGGGTGGTCATATAGAACACAAGATTTGTGGTAACTTGCAATGCTCCCTGTCATAAGAAAAACAATACAGCACGTAAAACAACATGCTGAGAATAATTGAAAGACATACAAAAATAAACGGCGATCAGAGGGAACTTAAAAAGATGATTCAGAAAGTAGAAGCTTTGAAAAAACTGGTCGTTGGACCTTGCACAATTTCCATTCATTGACGTTAATGCATTCAAATCACCTTTCGCCTCGTCAAAACGAAGTGCGAGTAATGTAGAGTATGTAAACTTGTCTAACATTCGTGATAACTTAATGCAATCGATTCATAACAAATGTTGTAAAATCCAGTCTCATATTTAACGTTGTAGTATTGCAAGTTATATATCTAATGATACGGCACCCTGAAATGATGATGGCTGTTCTTGCTTAAATAACAAGTAGTAAACGTCAGTAGAACAAAACATGCAACAAATGACGTCACACAATGACAAGATCAAACAAAGAATTAATAACAATAGGATGCAAACATTGACATACAAAACTCATTCGACGTCTGGTCACACGACTATTTGCTGAAGTTGCATTGCTATTCCTCAAATAATTCTAAGTGTAGCTATTAGATTGTGAACAAAATATTAGTCATCATTCACAAACATTGTTGAGATAACAACAGAATGGTATGGTATTAACCTTACAAATATTTAGACATCTATTGTTAGGTTTATATATCAGTATTATACACAAAAGATTCATTCATTTATTTGAGGACGAAAATCAACGTAGAATAATATCAATTCAAATCCAACACATTGGTCACTTGAATGATCAGCATCCGTAGCATCGAAACATCAATAAAAGGTTGTCATTTTTATGTGCAATTAGATGTTTACAAACACTTAACTTACAGCATTAGTGTTGAGAGAGATTGCAGAGATGAGTAGTTTGGTAAATCGCTGCTCTTAAATTTGAAGTCTCAATCTCTTCTTGATAACTTAATAAGCAGTTGAGTCTTGAGCTTTTCTTTGTGCTACTTCTACAATTACAGAAACTTTGGATTTTATGAAGATTCTTTTACTTGTGTAATTCAATTCATATCCATTTCGGAATACAATGTTATCAAACGTTCTTTTGAAACTTACTATAATGTGTAAAGTTCTATCACAAAATCTACTATAAATCAAACAGCCAAAATTGATATCAGAAACTACGTTACTCTTACTTACTTACTTACTTACGCCTGTTACCCACAATGGAGCATAGGACGCCCACCAGTTTTCTCCAACCAACTCTGTCCTGGGCTTCCCTCTCCAGTTCTGTCCAATGTTTGTTCATTCCTCTCATATCTTTCTCTATTTCTCGGCGTAATGTGCTCCTTGGCATTCCTCTTTCCCTTTTGCCTTGAGGGTTCCATGCAAGGGCTTGTCTCGTGACGCATATAGGTGCTTTTCGTAGTGTGTATCCTTTCCTCTTCCTGATTTCCTCCTCCACTTCAATCTGGTTTGTTTTCTCCCACAGTACGTTGTTGCTGATCGTGTCTGGCCAACGAATACGAAGTATTTTGTGTAGACATCTGTTAATAAACACTTGTATCTTCTGGATGATGGCTTTTGTAGTTCTCCAAGTTTCCGCTCCATACAGTAGAACTGTCTTGACATTTGTATTGTAAATCGTGATTTTGGTTTTTGTTGAAAGTTGTTTGGAGTTCCAGATATTTTTCAATTGTAGAAATGCAGTCCTTGCTTTGCCAATCCGTGCCTTCACATCTGCATCGGATCCACCTTGGTTGTCGATGATTCTGCCTAGATATGTAAAGGTGTCTACGTCCTCTAAAGAATCTCCATCAAGCGTGATTTGACGCATGTTGTGTTGTATCGTAGAATCTTGCTTTTTCCTTTATGTATGTTGAGACCTACTGCTGCAGAGGCTGCTGCTACACTGGTCGTCTTCTCTTGCATTTGTTGTTGCGTGTGCGATAGAAGAATAACACATTACTCTTACACCTGTGTTATTCTGATACACTGTAGCATACAGAATCAACTATTTCGATGTATTGACGAGATAAATGTTGTGCAACAGATCATTTTCTAGTGTCATATGTTAAATTTAGATGCAGCATGAGGATGATGACCGTTAAGGTTGATGCGTATATTAGTAAGGTGTTTATTTGACGTATATTTTCTCCGTTTCAATGATGTGACTAGACTATTTAAAATCAGTAGAAACAGCTGTTGCATACTTCGAGCAAACAAAATGAACGTTGGTTGATAAAAATGGTAAGTAGGTAGTATGAGGATTGCTGAAAAACGAATAATTTGTTTCAGTTTCCGATCAGATTATGATATATATGGGTTCACGTGAACAAATCATCTAGTACAAATTATTTCACACTGTAGCATAATACATGATGAAAATCAATATACTAGAATTGTTATCTTTGATACTTTCAGAAATAAGGGATTCTACGGATTATCTGAATACGCGAAGCAATATGATATTCTAGTAAAGCTGTGGTGTGAGCTACTTATAAGTAGTATATGACGTGAGTGTCAACGTAATGTCTGGGAGCGGAAGATGGGGAGAGATCAAGAAAGAAAGAATTAGAAAACAATGGAATTTGTATGAAACCCATGAATAGTGACAATGGATTGATGTTTTACAGCAGGAACAGTCCAGTTCGATATGATGATGGACTGATATTTTGCAAATAAACGATTTACGATATGGTATTCCGATTTTACTGAGTAACTCTGTAATTTTTGTTAAATACAATTCGGTTGCCCCACCTGTGTTCTCATTCACTACAAAGCTATAAATGTGTGTACATATTATTTCCTACATTTAGTCAAGTAGTGATTTTGAAAAGGTATTAGATATATATTTCAACAATTATCTTCGAAAATATGCACGAAGTTATTTTAACCCATGTTGTGGCACAAACTATTGATCGCGACGACGTGATAAGTATAAAAGGTTGGTTAGAATTACATCAAATTATCAAGATCGTTTATTGAGCTTCATAGCAGTCTACTTGACTTCCTTCGCTCGAGTCGACGAATAAATTATTGCGTTTGTGCATATATATACCAATTATTACCCATGACATGTCTACTGAAATGAAAACTTGGTCAGTAGATTAGTGTTAGCCATATGTTAACTTGTAGCCGACAGTTTACGATTTCCTGTCTGATGGCAAAATAATTTTCATCATACGGATGCAATGAACCGACTGTTTTTACGGTAAACGGTTGTGTTTGTGAACAGTTTTTAGTTGTGGGTTATTGATTGCTCTTCGTTTTGTTTAAAGACTATACATTAGACTTGGAAAATGTTATAAAAACACTCGTAATTGTGGTTCAATGTACGAGAAAGCAACTGGCCTAAATTTTGTTGTTGCATCGGATCTACAAAATTATGAGCCCCTTTTATGAAGATGTTCTTAGGATCCTAAACGTCACCAGTGAACTTATGGACCTTAATGTACCTGAATGACTGACAAAACAGTGCCCTGATTAGAACATGAAATTTCGCACGATGGTACGCTTCAATATCTTCCTTTTCAGCTTGTCATCGGATCGAAGTTTGAGGGTACGAGAATATTTAACTTTGGAATTTCAGGTGTGTTTCACAAGATCACATTCGGTTCAATAATAGGCACGTCACCGATATATTAAGAATTTAGCAACTTTTTTCTTAAACATTTTTAAGATCAAAGTTATCAATTTCTAAATCTTATTAAAAAGGCAAACATGAATTGGATGGAATGTTTATTTGAACGATGATTGAAAAGACGTTGATTGCAGGACATGAAATGAACGGTGTACACCATGGCAATCTGATGTCCATGCTTGAATGAGTGCTTTTAGGTAGAGCATGTTTTGTGCAACCAATGAGGTCAACATCAATTTCGAATTCCTTTTTAATCATTACAAGATATTATTTAAACCTACATAATCAGACAGGTAAACAGAAAGCTTTTATGACGGTTCATTTATCAGTTATCTTGTCAACCGCAATACATAAATACAATAAACAGGACATTGCGAAACGTATTGAGCCTCGTAGGTGTGATCATTAGTTGAACAACACAAAATATATCGTGTTCTGTTCATGATTCGAGATTGCGGAGAAGGATATTTCATCATGTGAAATAACTACTAGCGCACATCATTCTTCTCTCCTTACACACATTTCTCAAAGCAACTTTCAAAGTGATATTTGGTGAAGTCAACTACTGTGAGAAAAATACAAGTGTTTACTAACTGTCGTTATTAAGACTAATATTAGGACGTGAAATAAACAATACGTGTCAACTTCAGACATTTAGTGACGAGATGATACGAGCAAATTTATAGAAATATACAAACATAATCGAAAATGACCCACTAACACACAAAGCGCTTTATGAGTAGATGAATACGAGGAAGGAAATGGCAATTTGCATGCAGTCATCAAACAAACTCTTAAAAACATATGAATCATTGTTTTACAATGTACTTTCAATGTACTTTTGGGATTTTCAGCAAAGCGTTTTAATCAAACAGTAGAAAACGATATGAAGCTCCGAGATGAACTGATAACGGACTACAGGAGTGTAAGCTAGTTCAGACTATATAATACAAAGTTTCAGATTTAATCAGTCCACATGCAAAAATCTGAAGGCAATACATTATTTTTTCACTGATCTGATGGAATCGAAGATCGATCAAAGATCGAGCCAAAATTTATGGAGGAAAAAGTTCAAAGGTCAAAGAAAGAAGAAGCTGATTGTTTTCAGCACAATTAAGCAAAAAGGTAAAGCAATCACTGGGACAGTCGGTTACAATACTAAATGTTAACATTACACTAATCGCGTCATGTTCATAAAAGTAATTCACTTCAAGAGTATTTATGACAGGAAACTTCATAAAAAATAATGCAAAATCTAACTGTGTAAGTACATGAGTGCCGCGTGGGACAACCGAGGGAGCAGTGCTGTCGTTAGGATGGCAGATCAATAGATGAAGTAGTGAAACTTCATCAGTTGAGGTGGTTGGGACATGTGTTGCGTATACCTAACCACCGAATGCCTCAACGAGCTATGTATTATGGTGTAGGAATAGGTTGGAAGAAAGTTAGGGGCGGCCAAACCAAATTATTGCACAAATCCATGAAGTCATTGACAAGTGGACTTAGCCATGTCGGTAATTGTCAACTACCTGGTTGGGGTCCGCGACATGATAATAATCGATGGTTAGAGACCTTGAATGACATGGCTCCAAAATCGTTCGCAATGGCACCAGTGCATTTATTCTCTGTGTTCTCTCAAATGCTAATCTTCTGGATTCTTCAACACCTCTAGTTTCGACTGTCTAAACATTTCTCACTGAACCATACTTCTTAAATAGTATCTTCTAATCCTAACCTCTCCGATTACTTCTAATTCCCTTACTGCCTCTTCTACTATTGGATTTGATTTGACATTTGCGTCTGTGTGCTAATGTGGTATGGCAACATGAACTGATGTACTTATGTACAAAGTTCTACGTTGCATCTGACTGACTGACTGACGTGAGTGCCGATACTCACTTGACAGTATTTATCAATTTCAAAATCAGAAAGATTCGTTTGATAAACTGTTCGCTAATACTCATTCATCAAACAGTCATCCGTGAATAACAAACAGACTAATTAATAACCTACCTCAACATTGTTGAAGTGTACTTCTTTTGTATCGCGAAGAATGAACTTTCAGAAACAAAGGAAAATTGTGAAACTTTTTTGATCACTTCATCACACCCGAATAAATTATATTAAATATTTAAAAATATCTAATGACGATGTTCTGATGACATTTCTTCTCGACACATCTTACCATGGTCAACGGAACACAACTTTGTGTACCACAACATAAACTACATCAGAGTCAGTCAGTCAGATGCAACGTAGAACTTTGTACATAAGTACATCAGTTCATGTTGCCATACCACATCAGCACAGAGATATAATTATCAATTCAAATCCAATAGTAGAAGAGGTAGTAAAGGTATTAGAAGTAATCGGAGAGGTTAGGATTAAAATATATTATTCAAGAAGTATGATTCAGTGAGAAAAGTTTAGAAAGTCAAAACTAGAGGTGTTGAAGAATCCAGAAGATTAGGATTTGAGAGAACATAAAGAATAAATGCACCGGCGCCATTGCGAACAATTTTGAGCCATGTCATTCAGGGTATCTAACCATAGGTTACTATGATCTCGCGGACCCCAACCAGGTAGTCGACAATTACCGACATGGCTAAATCCACTCGTCAATGACTTCATGGATTTATGCCATGTTTTGATTTGGCCACCCCTAACTTTCTTCCAACCTATTCCTACACTACAAAACAAAGCTCGAGGAGGCAGTCGGTGGTTCGGCATACGCAACACATGTCCCAACCACCTCAACTGATGAAGTTTCATTACTTCATCTATTGATCTGCCATTCTTACCTAGCACCCGCCTCCTAATAACAGCATTGCTCACTCGGGTGTCCCACGGTATACGAGCAATGCTTCGAAGACACCTATGATCGAAAACCAGTAACCTACGAATATCTTCCACTCTCATTGGCCATGTTTCACAGCCATAAAGTAAGACGGAGCGAACCACTGCACAGTACACTCGTCCTTTAGTCAGCAAATGGATATCTTGCCTAGCCCATAAGTGACGCATGTTGGCAAAAGCCAATCGAGCCTTCTGTATCCGAGCTGAGATTTCGTCAGTCACCAGGCCATTGGCACAAATGAGACTCCCAAGATAAGTGAAGTGGTCTACACGTTCGACCACTTCACTCCCTATCACTAGTTCAGGTGCCGATGCAACCCAATGTCGAAGCAACATTTTGCATTTCGAGGGTGAGAACCGCATCCCGAACATACTTGCATTGCTGCTTAGGGTGGTCGTAACACACTGCATTTTGTCAGCGTCTTCACCAAGTAGGACTATGTCATCGGCATATTCTAAGTCAATAAGCGAACCACTTGGTAGAAGGTCTACTCCTAAAAATTCAGACGAGGATAAGGTTATTTCTAGGAGCCCTATTTGACATAATATCCGTACATTAAAAGCTCCAAAATGAAGTTTGGAACGAGGTTTTAAGAGACCAGGAGTGATGTTTTATGAATTCGCATCGTTTGCATTAGTGGTGCAGTCAAATAAGGGAATGTGAGTAGAGTTAGTTGCGGAGAGAAGAGAGGTATGTGTGGGTGTAGGAAGGATTTGATTTCGACCAATATGGTCTCTCGTGCTGTTACGGGTATGAGGGCGGTTGTCACTTCCCGGCTGCCCACACCGTGGAAGGTTGTTTCTTGAGGAACCTGAAAAGGAAGATAGATTAGTGTTGGTCTTGGAGACCTAGGAGTGTGACCGCAGAGCCCAAGCGTCAACTGCTTGAGGCCAATCACGCACGATCTTTTTATGAAAGGTTTTTTGAGTATTAGCTCCGCTCTTCTTAAGAGCCCTTACTGGGTAGCCCTTACCGACGGAGACGGAAATCCGTGAGGTAGGGTGAGGTGTGACATTTTTAGGGTCGACCTTTTCTAACCCTTCCTTCCTTGTGAGAAGGCAGCATCGCTGCAGATGCTGGTTGTCCGAGGGAAACACCTGACTGCTGTCACACTCGTCTGCAGTCAGCAGTACGACTTCTCCCTCAGACCTTGAGTTGCTGCTTTTAGTCTCATCGTTCTCCAATCGACCAGCCTGGCATGGTAGGACCTGCAGGAACATATGTTCTAGCCAGTATAGCTCAGCTGGGTCATCACGATAGGCAAGCCCGACCACCACGTCAAGGTAGCAGCTACGGTCGGCTAAACTATATCTGCGACAATAACAACAACAACTTAAGAAACTGCAGTAATGTTCACCGATATGTTGCTTGAATAAGCCTGTGTTAACGCCATTGCTAATAAGGGAGATGAAACAAAATTAACCTTAGCTCAAAGCCTCATTGTATTTGGACATCAATATACGCCCATCCACAATATTTGTCTATGGATATGAATCGTCGTTTCAAGTTTCTTTTTACACTACCTACAATCGCTATCAACTCCGTCAGTAGAACCTTCGGGGCTACTTCCGGTCCCAAGCCCGGCGAATAAAGGAGAAGGTTTGGAGACCCCATTCCGTCGAAAACTAACTTGCCAAAACAACGCTAACCAGAAAAAATAATTCAAATCAATCGCTATCACTTAAAAATGTACAAGATATTATTCAAAGTGTATAGTGACAAACATTTAAGGTCATTTTGACATTATATTATCTGATGACGTCATTCTATCATTTATTATATCAGCTTCAATGATTGAGAAAATAGTTTATTTCGCCGTTCCAAAGTCTCATCAGGTATTAGTTGTTTATGTTTACCGTATCTGTAACTGAACTACAGAATCTGCTATTTTATGATAAGAATATTAACTGCAATTTTGTCCAAAGTTCATTGAGGCTGTAAGCACCAAACACTCAGTAAATGTTATGGAGTTATCGGAGTATTTACCGATATATATGTATCGGAGAGTGCATTGATTCGTGTTAAGCAAACGCGTCGTCACCATATTTTATGAAATTCGTAATCGTACCGTTTTGTCTAATTTGACCTGGACTCAATTTATTGTGACCTTAATTAGCACGGTAAACAGAGGCGAAACAATCTAATTTTTATTATCAACAGATATTCAGCATGGCCGTAAGCAGAGTTTGCTTTTAATCTGTTCACTTTGGGCTTTATTGGTTTAGATATGAAATTGAAAAACGTGAAATCCATGTAATTAAGTTCAATCTTTCCCTCAGATTTTAGTGTTTCGATATTAAAATAACGTGAATGAGCATCATATTTGAATATGTACCATTTTTACTCATTGTATGTTAAAACTACAAACAAGATCATTCATACAAAAAATTATTCCAACCATTTGGAAATAATAAATAAACTTAAGTAATGTTTCGAAGATTTTTACTACATTTCAAAGTAACCGCACGTAATCCTTCATCATATTCATTGTATCTTCAACTAGATTATAGTTTCAAGTGGTTTACACAGAGTCTGTTAACCTTTAGTTAGTCTAAAGTTCATTGACACAGTAATCAATATAAATATATGTATATATATATGTTGTTTATGTATCGAAGTATTTGACTATACAAACGGGAGACGAACGCTGGTAATGAATGATGTGAGTTTGCAAACTTCAAAATAATTATATCGTTCGAGATTTCGGTATCATTATTTCAGTCAGGGTATTATCGCTTTCGAGATATCAGTACGTTGAACTGCACTGACTTTTTGATTATGGATAGGTTTTAATATCCAAAGATTCTATACTGGAATAATAGTGATGTAGATATCTTGATATATAGTATTATGTTCAAATAGAAAGATGGATGGGCCGTCGTCTTCTAATGATATTTCTTCACATTACTACATTATTCATCGATGTCAAACAAGTTTCCTTTTCCTAAAGTCATCTAGTTGGATGTTTACACTTGACAGCAAAAGTCCAACTGTCAAATTATATTTTTATATTTTTTATGTGTAACCTATAGAATAACATTTCGCGTTTCTTTGCATCTGTCATTTTTGTCAATTTAGTTTAATTTGCAGTTATCGACCTCATTCAATCCAAATATTTTAATGATGATTTATAATGCATCCGCTTTAATGTCGAGAGGTAAAAAGGAAAACCTTACTTGCAATCGAACCTCCTGCTTGTAAGTATTTGATGTTGGCTAACAACTGATTGTCCACGTTACAGATTGGATTATGCTTGTTGGAAAGAAAAGGTTCATTTGTCCATTCTCATATTATTGTAAGTTATGAAACATTTTAAACTTAACGATATTATTTCGTTTGTTGTCATTGAATTACATCATGCTAAAGGATCCATATAAAAAGTGTTCTGATTTTATTTGATCAAGATTGTGAGATGAAGATTATGTGATCAGTTTGATGACAGTCGTTATCCTTACCGTCCATTTTAGTTATTTTTGCTAATATGCATGTGAAACCTTAGCTTATTTGGATTGCAGCTAGTTTTTTGCCTATATTTTTCATAAGACATTCAATACACTCGGAGTTCACTTCAGTTGATTTTTTTGCTTACTTTACTTACACGTTACAGACTGCTGGCACTACTGTTCACAGTCATCATTATTCTCAACAAAGAATTTCACTTTGCATCTCCGTGGAACAACATTTTCATTTTGTTGACGGTTAGTCGAATATGATACTTATTATCTTGTATATCTCAAACTCTTGTTTATGGATGTCATTAAGTAAAATGTAGACAAATTTGCATTTATTCTGATGTGCCGACAATAATATAACTTAGCAAATCATGTTTCCGTTTGTATACTCATTAGCATTCAGTCTAAAAAACAATATTTTTGATATGGATATGTAGTTTTTAGGGATAACTGTGAAACATATGACAAAAATGAATGAACATGTTGAGTAAAGATTCAAGTAAAAGTGTGCGTCATTTCAAGTCTCAAGAAAAGAGAAAAATAAAGCCTTTTAAGAATAATCCGTCGAATTGTTTTTTCCGATAACTTTGATGGACAAAAGCTCTTTAGTGACACAGTTTTTATTCGTTGTCATTCGTTGCTGTTTGTGGAAACCTGCAAATGTTCAATTTCTTGTTAAACAATATGCAATTAATTTTTCTGATCCTTCGATAAAAGGTTGTGTCTGGTTGATAAATTTGTTTTGAGTATATATTGCTTTTCAAATTTTCATGTACTATGTTCGTTTCGCTATAAGGCTTATCTTATAACCCCCTGTTCAAAGGATCTACAATATTCATTTGAGAGATAATTCACAATTCACAAAAAGCACTTAACGCGCATTATGATATTTTTGTGGTGCGCGCTACTTATAAGTAGTATATGACGCGAGTGTAAACGTAATGTCTGGCAGCAGAAGATGGGGGAAGATCAAGAAAGGAAGAAGAGTGGGAACACAATGGAATTTGTATGAAACGCATGAATAGTGAAATGTCAGACAATGGATTGATGATGATGGATTGAAGATTTGCAAATTAACCGTTTACGATATGGTTTTCCTATTTCACTGAGTAACTCTGTAATTTTCTGAGAAATACAATTCGGTTGCCCTCACCTGTGTTCTACTTCACTACATTTGGTGTCGCTGCCTGCACGAGGGAAGGAGCTCCCGTGGCCGAAGGAGTTTGAGAGCCGAGATTTTCGGAGCTTCCTGGAGGAGTTTGAGGCCGTGGTGGGGCTGGTGGGTGTGAAGGGGCTCGGGGCGAAGTTGGTGGTGCTGAGGACGCTGCGGACAGGTGAGGCAAAGGCCTGTATACGACAGCTTGGACGGTGCCGTCGGGAAGACGGAGTGGGAGACGGTGACGGAGTTCGTCGGCCCAGTGGACAGGGAGGAGGCGCCGCAGAGGTTCCGGTTGGCGAGGTTGTCTGTCGATTGTGACCCACTGGTGCTGACTGTGGAGCTCACGATGTTGCTGCGCCGTGCGCTGCCGAGTATGGATGGGGAGTCGGGGGCACAGTTGTTGGCGTCGCAATTTATCGAGAGTGTGCCTGGCGCCGTGTCCCAGCAGCGGGAACTAGTAAACGCTACACGTTGGATAGATGCCGTATCCATTCCAGAACAGCGAGCAAGAACAATGACCGAAGTGGTAATCCAGCATATTATAGCGTGTCACGGAATACGGAAGGTGATATTAACTGACCAGGGTCCCTGTTTTGAAAGTGACGAGTTTAAAGCCCGTCTAAAGCAGTTTGGCATCAAGAGGATACGAACTACACCGTATCATGCGCAAATAAACAGGCTTACAGAGAGAAACAGCCGGACGTTAAAGGAATGGTTAGCATCTAAAGGAGGAGATTGGGAGAAAGAGTTACCATTGATTTTGCTGATCCCAAAGTGTGAAGGAGCGTACGTTATCACGGAGAGACGTGGCGCGGTTTACACGATCCGGAGAGAGAAGACAAGCAGAAGCGCGTAAATGCTAGTCAACTGCAGAGATGGTTTCAAGATTATCAAGTGTATGAGTCACGAAAAGCACCAAAGATGACTACGACGACAGCTTATTAAAGGGGGGGACGAGTGTGGTGCACGCTACTTATAAGTAGTATATGACGCGAGTGTAAACGTAATGTCTGGCAGCAGAAAATGGGGGAAGATCAAGAAAGGAAGAGTGGGAACACAAAGGAATTTGTATGAAACGCATGAATAGTGAAATATCAGACAATGGATTGAAGATTTGCAAATTAACGACTTACGATATGGTTTTCCTATTTCATTGAGTAACTCTGTAATTTTCTGAGAAATACAATTCGGTTGCCCTCACCTATGTTCTACTTCACTACATTTTAACTGTTACCTTATTGGTTTTATAATCGAAAACATACTTCAGTTATTCGTGTCGATTTTGACTGATTTGAAATTTTGTTTATCATATCAAACACACTGCTTGTTTACTTCATAGTTGAGTATTTGGATATTCGGTGTTGGATTATTGTATCTATATGGTGAATTGCACGAACGCGTCATTGCTGTTGTCATATCAATCCTTGTAGCGATCTTCGCTTTGTTATTGGGAATAAAACTGAAAGGTTCCACACGAAAATGGAGGATAATGTTATTTTCTTTTTGCTGTTTATTTGTGGCAGCTGGAATCGCCATCTTTGTACTAGCCATTATTTGCACGATTAGAGACAGAGTAAGCGGAATAACTTCAACTTATCAAAAATTAAAACCAATAACATTTAATTGAAATTATAGTATATAATCCACTTTTTAAACCGAAACAGTTTACTTGGTATATTAATACGGAACACGAAGTAACAACGGAGAATCCACAATATCGCAACGAGCAATTTAACAGTAGGCGTCATTTTTAAGTCATAACAATTCACTTTTACTCATCTACGTTTAACAGACTGTTTGAGGGCGTAAAGCAAACTTTTTCGCAGTTTTTTACACACTACTGTATCTGTAAATTTATGATTTAAAAGCTTTGAGACTAAGCAGTTTTTTTTTTGGTTGAAAGATGATAAGTCTTCATGTTCAATCTTTTGCAATGCATATGACAGATGACATTCAATTAGAATGTCAGAATGAAGTCCTGCTATCGTTAATGGTATTCATCAAGTGCATTTTCGACAAATGAGAAAAAAGTCAGCCTATTTGTTGTATTATTAACTCTAATGAACGAGAAGTACAGTTGAATATCGTCCACATTGTGAACATTACCCGGACTTCGATTTGTCACACTGCAATATTGCCATTGTCAAAGCTCTCAGAGTATTCTCGGATGTGTAATGTTTAAGAAGTACGAATCGAATATTACTACAATCATTTGAATCGATACCTTTCTGTCTCCTTGGTTTAGGTTACATATGCAGCTCAGTCATGGAGTGGTTTGTGTGTTGCAAGTCTAATTGTAAGTTACTCGCATATTTAACTATCTCAGTAAATTGTGCATTTTTGAACAGAGATAAATTACAACTTCGAAGCGTTTGTACGGTTTATACAATGCATTCTTCAGATCTATTTATAAGAATTGAAAGTGGAAATAACGTTAGTTTCAATATCATACATAATATTATGGCTTGAGTACCAGGTATTGACATTTTTGTTTTCTTTCGTCAATCAGTTGGATGTTCATGAGACTGACCTCGTTGTCTAAGAATATTTGATCGGTCAAATGATAGACCAAATAATTCACTATTACTTGGCAGTCAGTCAGATGCAACGTAGAACTTGGTACATAAGTACATCAGTTCATGTTGCCATACCACATCAGCACAGAGATATAATTGTCAATTCAAATCCAATAGCAGTAGAGGTAGTAAAGGTATTAGAAGTAATCGGAGAGGTTAGGGTTAGAAGATATTATTCAAGAAGTATGATTCAGTGTGAGAAAAGTTTAGAAAGTCAAAACTAGGGGTGTTGAAGAATCCAGAAGATTAGGATTTGAGAGAACACAAAGAATAAATGCACCGGCGCCATTTCAAACGATTTTGAGCCATGTCATTCAAGGTCTCTAGCCATCGATTATTATCATCTCGCGGACCCCAACCAGGTAGTCGACAATTTCTGACATGGCTCAGTCCACTAGTTAATGACTTCATGGATTTCTGCCATGTTTTGGTCTGGCCGCCCCTAACTTTCTTCCAACCTACTCCTACACTACAAAACAAAGCTCGACGAGGCAGTCGGTGGTTAGGCATACGCAACACGTGTCCCAACCACCTCAACTGATGAAGTTTCACCACTTCATCTACTGACCTGCTATACTTACCTAGCACCCGTTTTACTCATACTGTAGTGAATGAGAACACAGGTGGGGCTACCGAATTGTATTAAACAAAAATTACAGAGTTACTCAGTGAAATCGGAAAACCATATCGTAAATCGTTCATTTGCAAAAGATCAGTTCATCCTATGGAACTGGACTGTTCCTGTTGCCAAACATCAATCCATTGTCACTATTCATGCGTTTCATACAAATTCCATTGTGTTCTTCTAACTCTTCCTTTCTTGATCTTCCCCCCATATTATGCTACCAGACTTTACGTTGACACTCACGTTATATACTACTTATAAGTAGTTCGCACCACAGCACCACAATACTACTCAACCAAATAAAAACAAAATCATTTGAAATGAAAAATTTTTATCTCTTTGGTTTAGATTACATATGCAATTCTGTCGTCGATTTCTTGGTGTTGTGCAATGTTTATTGTAAGTTACACATAATCAAATAAATTTTCACACATATATACTGTATCTGTACAATATACATTATTGAATATCTTACCACAGACAAAAACTACAACTATGAAGCGTTTGCACGGTTTATACAATACATTCCACATATCTATTTATAGTAAATCGAAATTGTCACTAATAATTCACTTCAGAAGATCGAGGTTTGAATGTTTTGATTATTTTGATGATGTGAAATTACTGAACGATCGATAGTTCATCTCTAAATACATTTCGTTTCATCACTTAAACACGATGTGTTCAACTTTTAATTGTTAGACTGAACAATTTCAATTTTACAATTTTACAGATGATTTCATTGACCATTTATTACTTGTTGAAATATGGCAAATCAGAAGAATACTCTATATTGTATATGGCTTTGGTAACTACTTTCGAATTAATGTTACTGTTGATTATTTCAAAATTCCATGTCAATTATTTCTTCCATTGTCGTCACAATAACACAGTGAACAATGGAACCAGTATCGATGATGATCGGTTCTTATTTGTTTATTAAATACTTCAATAAATTAAAATGTGTTCTGTTATATTAATCAGTGTTATCTTATCAATACTGTAATGAATACACCTTAATTTGTCAGATATTTGTCTGAATATTGCTCCGATCTTCATTAAAAATCATCCTATAGGCTGGGACAAAAATATCATTTATCACCCACCTGCTGACTGTTATATAACCTTGATAGACCCTAAACTAGAACGATCTTTTCCAACACTCTACATAATCGAATGATTTGTAACACAACGATATGCAATCACAAGATGATTTCAATGATTTTTATCAATTAAAAACTAGAACAACATATAAAAGCGACTAATATTACTGTTTTTGATTAGATCGTCATCAATATAATATACATGACTATATTTATATGAAATTGTTAAACCAATCAAGGCAATTTGAGTGATAAACACAATGAAATGAAAAAAAGATTACGTAACTACACACATCATAGGCGAAAGTTCAAGTGGCTAGTAGGAAGACAGGTGTACTGCGATAGTAGTAGGAAAATTATAAAATATGATAACCAAAGTTTTATCAATAGTAGGTCAAACGTGGATGAATAGACTTCAAATAAACATTAAAAAACATCAAAACCATTACATAATAGGCAAACGTGTAAAAATAAAAATAAAATAAGGTAATATATATATAGTCCGGATTACTGGAAGATCAAACTTGCAGTTGATGCGATCAGGAATACCAGCCCTCTTTGAGAGCATATACACATCTACATATTCACTTGAGCTCACGTGATTCGTGTCGCCTAAACCAAGAAGATTTATCAATTAACAGTAAGTTCAGATCTGTGACCTCTAGATAATGCTCTCGGCTGATCGGTGGATATTGGTCAAGACCACCGCTCTGCATACATAAATTATTCGCAACAAAAACGTACCTGCAGTGTTAATATGATTATTTCCATAAATAGATATACATATGTGATTTGCATGAGTCTTCGTTAGTCTATTCTAGATGTTCGGGTTTATGTTACAGGTTTAGAAATTGGCCAACCAACTAGAAGTAAACTGGTCTGTAATAATCTATGAAATGAAAGCTTGTGATTAGGAGGATGAAGTTACACGAACTAAACGCTTACTACAGGTTAAGAATAAGATGTACTAACGTTCTAGTTTACCCTTCACAACAACTACTCCCATCCCCATCACCAACTGATATACTCGAATGCTATTAAGAGTTCACCTTACTCGGTAAATGGAACGAAAGCAATCACTCAATGACACAATAGGCTATTCTAATCCGTTTGTCCCAACCCCGGCTAAATAGATCAAGAAGTCTTGATAAGTCGTAGAGAATGTATTCTACAAGCACCCAGAAAATACGATATGTTTAAGCATACAAATAAAGCTTATTTATACAATGGGAGGAACGCCATTGGGAGAACCATAAAACAGCGTACTAAAATAATCCATCAGCCGATGACAGTCAAGGATTTTCCGAGTGCGAAATGTAAGCTGTAGGTTAACCAAGTGTCTCTTAGCGCGAAATTTCAGAAATACATTACAAAATTAGGGGATCTAACCTCCTCAACATATATATATATATATATACCTCCTTGACTAATCACCTTACACTTGTCATTTAACGAAGACTACCTGGTTGGGGTCCGCGAGATGTTGGTAATCGATGGTCAGACACCCTGAATGAAATGGTTCAAAATCGTTTGCAGTGGCGCAGGTGCATTCATTGTTTGTGTTCTCTCAAATCCTTACCTTCTTAATTCCTCATCACCTCTATCTTTCTCTTTCTAAGTTTATTTCACTAGATTCTACTTCTTGAATAATACCTTCGAACCCTAATCTCTTCGATTACTGTTAATACTTCTAATGTGGTGCGAGCTACTTATAAGTAGTATATGACGTGAGTGTCAACGTAGTGTCTGGCAGTAGAAGATGGGGGAAGATCAAGAAAACAAAAGAGTTAGAAGAACACAATGGAATTTGTATGAAAAACGCATGAATAGTGAGTGACAATGGATTGATGTTTTGCAACAGGAACAGTCCAGTTCGATATGATGATGGACTGATATTTTGCAAATTAACGATTTACAATATGGTTTTCCTATTTTACTGAGTAACTCTGTAATTTTTGTTAAATACAATCCGGTTGCCCCACCTGTGTTCTCGTTCACTACACTAACACTATAGGACTTGAAATGGCGACCTGAACTGATGTACGTACGTATAAATTTCTACGTTGCAATTGACTGACTGACTGACTGACTAGGAGGATATAAATCTATCACCTGATCTCGTTGTGGTTGATCTCACACTCTATGAATTATTTTTTTTTCATCCCATTGATTAGTATTCTATTCACCTTATTTCAGCAAAAAAAAGTCTTGTTGATTTAATCGATTCTCATCTGACCAATAAAAAAAAGGAACAAACAGTAGTAACATCACAACACTGAATATGAATATGAAAGCACTTGACATTCAGCTGTTATTCTGTTAGGATATTCATCCAATATCCTAAGAGAATTATTGGTCAAATCCTATTGGTCGAAATTATGATCCTTTTAATTAGCAAAGTCAAATACGTCAATGTTGTCTCTTATTGGTCATCCGGACTGTCAATGTCATTTCAAATGTTACGTCCTATTGGTCGTCTTAACTGTCAATGCCACAGAACTCGATATTGTTTCCTACTCGACCAAAATGTATAAATACGCATTAACTGTAACGTTTTATGACCACGACCAGGGCTCTTTCCAAGATCCCTAGTCCGGGATCCTGATTCTCTTCTGGATTCGGACCTCGTACTTTCAGGATGCTTGTAGAATACAAATTCAACTTCATATCATGTCTTCTTATTTTTACTCAGTATGGGGGTTGGGATAATCGGATTTGAGTAGCATGTCGTGTCACCGGATCCTCGCTCTCGTTTTCCGACTAGGTAAACTCGTAATAGTTCAAGTATATCAAGTTGACATGTTTACATGCAGGCGTAACATATTAAAAACAACAATCATAAGAGTATTGTCAGATTTCAACTAGTTTACAACAAAAACAACAACAGATAAAAAAAAAACACTCGGCTGTCGCACGATACACGACCAATGCTTCGAAGACACCTATGATCGAAAACCACTAACCTACGAATATCTTCTAGTCTGACTGGCCATGTTTCCCAGTCATAAAGTAGGACGGACCGAACTACTGCACAGTACACAGATAAAACACTTGTCATTCATTTATTCAATAATTCGTTTATTTGATTGAAAAAACAAACAAAGCAAAAAACAAATAATGCTTGTTGAGACAATTAGTTCAATTTTTAAAAAAAAACATTGTTCAATGTACAATGAATTCCTCCTAAAGGAAATCAACCATATCTCTCACTCAGTATGGTGTGTTAATATTTATTCTCCATTATTTTACTCATTTTGAAACTTGAAAAAATAGGAATATTTTTTTTAGCATTGAAACTCTTTTGACTTCTTTTTTTTTCATTTCATTTTTATACAAAATAATTAATTAATTTATTTAATAAATAAATATTCATCATTTATGATTGTAATTGTTTGTTTTTTTAAAAAAAATTATTTTGTTTTAATGTACAAGACAAATTAAAAATAAAACAAATTTTTAAATGATTCAACGAAAATAATTGTTCGTTTTTTTGGTTGGTAAATGGATTGGTTTATTCGTAAATTATTATCGTAAGGAACGAGATTGTTCCAGTTGTAGGCATTGTGTCACTACTACTACTACTACCGCTGCTCACTCATTGACTTGAAACGATGTTCTCTTAAACATTTCGGTGTACAAAAACTATAATCCAAATAACCGAATGGAACTTGATTGCTTATATCACAACCACATTGAAAACAACGTCTAAAACAGAGAGAGAACCGATGAAAAAAAAAGGGAAAAAATATATACATTAAAATTTATTACGGGATTGTTGTGAAGATTGTTAAGTTACACATTTTTTGACACCATGAACCGATCAATGTTAGACCACGTTTAGAAACCTGGAAGCACTGAAAGACGGCCGTTTCGTGGTCCTGGTATGGGACTCATCAGTGACAGCGTGCATCCACGACTCCTGCACCCTTTGCAGGATTCGGACCCAGGACCTTCGGTATTGTGCGCCAACGCCCTAACCGTTAGACCACTGAGCCGGCATCTGACGGTGTTAATGTCTAACTTGATCAAATTCACGGAGTTGCGCAACCTCATACACAGTCTTCGGTAGACACTGCCTACACGCAAACAAGTTGAACTTCACTGGTCGTGGATGCGCACTGCCACTGAGGAGTCCCATACTAGGACGAAACGGCCGTCTTTCAGTGCTTCCAGGTTTCTAATGGTGGTCTTACAATGATTGATTCATCGTTCCAAACAATTAAAATTTATGATTGTTTTTTTCTTCATATATTTATTTGTAAACGAGAATGTCAGGATGACAATGGCTTCTTAGAATTGATCTGTCGTTTCTGGATCTTCTTAGAGTTTTACAATCATTCTTGTTATGTTTGACAATTGTTGATATGCTTGAAACTATTACGAGTTCAGTGACACGATAGGCTACTCTAATCCAAGCGTCGCAAGCCCCCAACTAACGGTATCAAAAAGTCTTGATATGGTGTAGAAAGTGTATTCTACAAGCACCCAGAAAATATGAGGTTTTGTACAGAAGAAGAAGAAGAAGAGGAGCATAAAACTTTACAGACAATGCATATGTACACAGTTAGGTTGACCTTGAATACTAACCAATAGGAAACAACATTCAAAAGTATGTGAACCTGATGATAGTTGAGGACAACCTTAAATATTGACCAATAGAATTATTCCTTTAGAATATTTGATGAACAACCTAACAATTCCATAGCTTTTAGTTCCTGCAAAATGCATATTATTCTTCTCGAGTGATTTTTTTACGCTTAGCATTCCTACAACCTACTACCACTGATACGATTACTACCAACTAATACTACTGATTACATCAAGCTTTACGTTAGTTACATAAATGATTGATTTTGATATATGACACTTTCCGATGATGCCTTAAGTTAGTTTTCAGTGTCAGTAAATGGTTTTAATTTACTGGTCGATTCTATTGTCGTCCTAGATATCAATGTCACGTACTCCAATGTTGGTTCCTATTGGTCATCTTGACTGTCAATGTCACAGAATTCGATGCTGTTTCCTATTAGACCTAAATGTATAAATACGCATTATCTGCAACCGGACCGGACCCGGACTCGGATTCCTAGTCCGAGATCCTGATTCTCTTCTGGACTCGGGCCTCGTACTTTCTGGATGTTTATAGAATACAAGTTCTACTTCATATCATGTCTTCTTCTTTTATTGTATGGGGGGTGGGGCTGGGACACTCGAATTAGAGTTGCAAGTCGTGTATCACACGGTGAAATTGGACCCAAGATCATTTTGTTTCGTGTACAAACAAACGCTGAATCTCTAAACCACCGAGCCGGAATTCAACGGTGTTAATGTTAATGTTAACACACGATGTTGCACGACCGTTCACGCATTCATTAACTATGGTGGATAACAACTGTCTCATTTCACTGCTCATCATGGTCTAGCTAAAATCACTTAGTGATTTCAAATCTGCGAAAAATAAAAACCATCTGACCAAAATTTTGAAATAAGAGTAGAACAATTAAAATTGATTTTCATTGATTTTCATCAAAACAACTGTAAGCTGAGTCGAAAGATCATTGAAAAAAACTAAAATACTGAACAGCTATTATACACTAAAACATCAAACTCGACGACAATGTGTGCAACGACAATATTGCATAATGGAGCATATACTTACGCCTGTTACCCACAATGGAGCATAGGGCGCCCACCAGTTGTCTCCAACCAATTCTGTCTGTCCTGGGCTTCCCTTTCCAGTTCTGTCCAA
The DNA here is from genome assembly GCA_944470395.2 of Schistosoma turkestanicum. Lineage (NCBI taxonomy): Eukaryota > Metazoa > Platyhelminthes > Trematoda > Strigeidida > Schistosomatidae > Schistosoma > Schistosoma turkestanicum. Next base: position 1,395,971 of record OX103977.1, read on the forward strand.
TGTTTGTTCATTCCTCCCATATCTTTCTCTATTTCTCGGCGTGATGAGTTCCATGGCCTTCATCTTTTCTTTTCGCTTTGAGGGTTCCATGTGAGGGCTTGTCTTGTGATGCAGTTAGGTGCTTTCAGCAATGTGTGTCCTATCCACTTAGACCACTTCTTCCTGATTTCCTCCTCCACTGGAATCTGGTTTGTTCTCTCCCATAGTCGGTTGTTGCTGATAGTGTCTGACCAACGAATACGAAGTATTTTGCGTAGACAACTGTTAATGAATACTTGTGAATACTTGTACCTTCTGGATGATGGCTTTCGTAGTTCTCCGAATTTCCGCTCCATACAGTAGAAGTGTCTTCACATTTGTATTGAAAATGCTGATTTTGATTTTGGTTGAAAGTTGTTTTGAGTTCCAGATATTTTTCAACTGTAGAAATGCAGCCCTTGCTTTGGCGATCCGTGCCCTCACACCTGCATCGGATCGTATTTTTTATTTTATTTAAATCTTCACACTACTGATTAAATAATTAGTAAGACAATTACACATACAATCCTTATGTTTATTTGCCGCTAACGCGTTAAAAATTTTCCTAAAAAAATTAAGATATGTCTTCTGCGGGACAAATTTTTTTTTGTAAACCATGGGCAAACAATACAACCTAAATGACTAGATCAATTACAGGAATAGGCAACGTACAGCTAAGTGGAAAATTCAATGTGATTTATTGACCACACCTCCTCTATGTGCATTAACAAATTCAGCTGCTCCTGTGGAGATAGCTATATCGGGCGTACTTCCAGGCAACTTAGCCAACGAATGAGTGAACATCTCCCGGCATGGTTTAAGGAAGGGTCAGTCAAAAACAATACGCAGTTCTATCTCTTAGCACACCTGGTGGTAGATAGTGGTCACATTGTAGATAAATCTAGATCTTTTCGAGTGATCTATCATATACCTCAATCATTTCCCAATAATAAATAAGCCAACTTGAACATAAATATTGATACATGCATGTATATTTTCACTATTACCTGAATATTATGAATGGTTCACCAGCTGAAACCAAACGACCTGCTGAATTAGCGACAACACGCTAATTCATTTTTTTAAGATGAAAAAAGAGAAGTAAAATAGAAAAACATCAAACTAAGGATTTTAATGAATCCAAGTTAAGTAAAAGATGCATACCATTGAAAAAAGAAATTGATGCCTATTTGAAACGATTGTTAGACAAGCAAGATGATAGAATCAAAAAAAAGTTGTAGTTATGCGATTGTTGGTTCTGTGTTTCCAGTTCGTAAGTAGAAAAAATTCCGACATATAGATGCGTACTGCAGAGGAGTCCCATACCAGGACGAAACGGCCGTCCAGTGCTTCCAGGTTTCTATAGGTGGTTTAACATTGATGAATTCATGGTTTGAAAAATATAGAAAAGAAACTGTTCAATGATACAGGAGGATAACAAGTGTCAATCAATCAACGGAAACGTAGAACTTCGTACGTACGCACGTACATCAGTTCAAGTTACCATACCACATTAGCACAGAGATGCAATTGTTAATTCAAATACCATAGTAGTAGAGGCAGTAGAAGTATTAGCAGAAATAGGAGAGAGATTAAGGTTCGAAGATATTATTCATGAAGTAGAATCTAGTGAAATAAACTTAGAAAGAAAAAAATAAAGGTGATTAAGATCTCCAAGGTTAGGGTTTGAGAGAACACAAAAAAATGAATGCACCTGTGCCATTGCAAACCGTTTCGGGCAATGTCATTCAGGGTCTCTAACTATCGATTATCATTATCTCGCAGGCCCTAACCAGGTAGTCGACACCTACCGTCATAACCCAGTGTATGTTATATTTATACTCAGATGTTTTAAGAGACAAACTACATACTGCATCCAGAAAAAAGGTAACAACATGAGTAACATGAAAGTATATGTCAGTCAGTCAGTCAGTCAGATGCAACGTAGAACTTTGTACATAAGTACATCAGTTCATGTTGCCATACCACATCAGCACAGAGAAGTAATCGTCAATTCAAATCCAATAGTAGAAGAGGTAGTAAGGGAATTAGAAATAATCGGAGAGGTTAGGATTAGAAGATACTACTCAAGAAGTATGATTCAGTGAGAAAAGTTTAGAGAGTCGAAACTAGAGGTGTTGAAGAATCCAGAAGATTAGCATTTGAGAGAACACAGAGAATAAATGCACTGGCGCCATTGCGAACGATTTTGAGCCATGTCATTCAAGGTCTCTAACCATCGATTATTATCATCTCGCGGACCCCAACCAGGTAGTCGACAATTACCGACATGGCTCAGTCCACTAGTCAATGACTTCATGGATTTGTGCCATGTTTTGGTCTGGCCGCCCCTAGCTTTCTTCCAACCTATTCCTACACTACAAAACAAAGCTCTTCGAGGCAGTCTGTGGTTGGGCATACGCAACACATGTCCCAACCACCTCAACTGGTGAAGTTTCAATACTTCATCGATTGATCTGCCATTCTTACCTAGCACCCGATTCCTAATAACAGCGTTGCTCACTCGGGTGTCCCACGATATACGAGCAATGCTTCGAAGACACCTATGATCGAAAACCATTAACCTACGAATATCTTCTACTCTCACTGGCCATGTTTCACAGCCATAAAGTAAGACGGAGCGAACTACTGCGCAGTACACTCGTCCTTTAGTCAGCAAACGGATATCTCGCCTACGCCATAAGTGACGCAGGTTCGCAAAAGCCAATCGAGCCTTCTGTATCCGAGCTGAGATTTCGTCAGTCACCAGGCCATCGGCACTGATGAGACTCCCAAGATAAGTGAAGCGGTCTACACGTTCAACCACTTCACTCCCTATCACTAGTTCAGGTGCCAATGCAACCCAGTCTTGAAGCAACATTTTGCATTTCGAGGGGGAAAACCGCATCCCGAACATGCTTGCATTGTTGCTTAGGGTAGTCAGAAGACTCTGCATTTTGTCAGCGTCTTCACCAAGTAGGACTATGTCATCGGCATATTCTAAGTCAATAAGCGAGCCACCTGGAAGAAGGTCTACTCCTGAAAATTCAGACGAGGATAATGTTATGTCTAGGAGCATGTCTATGATAAAATTAAACAAGAATGGAGAAAGTGGACATCCCTGACGGACACCACTTGATGTAGAGAATTCCGGTGACAGTTCGCCATAAGCCCTCACCCGACCAGTGGTGTTCGAGTAAAGAGCTTGTATAAGGTTAATGTACTTCTGTGGTACACCTTTCAATGACAGACACTGCCACAGAACCTCACGATCAACAGAGTCGAATGCCGCTTTTAGGTCCAGCAACACAACTATTGTAGGACGCCTAAATGTATGTCTATGTTCCAGGACCTGTCGTAGTGTGAAGATGTGGTCTATACAGCCACGTCCAGGTCGAAAACCAGCCTGGTTTTCTCGAGTCTGCTCTTCACGAGCTTTCGTTAAGCGTCGAAGTATTATTGAGGCCAATATTTTAGATACTATATTAGTTAGACTTATTCCTCTGTGATTGTCACAAGAAGACTTTTGTCCTTTCTTATAGATTGGGACAATCAAGGATTGCGACCAGTCGGATGGGATTACGTCCAGTTCCCAGACTCTACCTAAGATCTCAGTCAATCTAGCTGCTAAAACTGGACCACCATCCCTGAATATCTCAGGGGTCAGTCTATCAGGACCTGCAGCTCGTCCTCGTTTCAGATTTCCTAACGCTTTCTCAACGTCATTAAGACTAGGGGGACTTACGTCGATTTGCCATTCAGGATGACTGGAGATCGTGGGTAACCGAAGAGTGGCTCGTGGCCAGTTGAACTGATCCCTAAAGTGTTCTGCCCATCGATCCAGTCTCCTGGATTGAGAATGGATAATAAGACCATCCTTTTCCGAGATAGTCTCACTCACATTCGGGTTCTTAATACCAGTTTCTTTAATAAGGCGGAAAAGTTGTCTACTGTTGCCGATCGCCGCTGCCTTTTCCATCGCTTTTGCTTTCGCCACCCACCACTGCTCGCGATCGTTACGTAGGCTTTTCATAAGTCTGCGCCTAAGTTGACTTCGTTCTTCATCATGCTCAGAGCCAGGTGGGATGAGTTTTCGGGCATCCATCAGATCGGTGGATGCTACTGAGATCCACGGTTTCATTCTAGCCTTATGGTCAACCTCACTAGCAGATATCACTGCTGTTTCCACAGCCTTTTTGATATCATACCAACCTGCTTCTGGATGGGAATCGCTTGCATGGTCGCTTAACTCTCTTTCTAGTTGCTCCTGAAATATATTCTTGGTTTGATTATCATTAAGTAAAACCCTAAGAGGCTTTCTTACGGTGTCTTTCCTACGTCCAGTAAGCCTTAAACAGATACGAGCTCGCACTAGAGCATGATCTGAATCCAAACATGTGCTCCAGAACGAGCGACAGTCTTCTATCGAACCCCTCCATCGGTGGCTGATGGCGATGTGATCTAGTTGAGTCCAACGTTGAGACGACTTTGGAGGTCGCCAGGTCAGCAGATGCTTTTCCTTATGCCTAAAGTTGGTGTTCGCTAAGAATAGGCGGTTATCTGAGCACAGTTGCAACAGACGGTCACCATTGTCTGTTCTCTCAGTCGCTACACCATAACATCCACCAAGATGTCTTTCCTTTTCACCTAGTCTACCTACTTGAGCATTAAAGTCACCAGCCATTATTACTATATCAGAGCGCCTAGCTTTTTGGAGGAGGTCCGAAAGCTTTCTGTAAAACTCATCTTTAACCTCGTCTGCACTGCAGTCAGTGGGGGCATAGGCAGATATGACGAAGAGGCAACGGCGAGTGTCCCTATCCTTACGAGTCCTTACTGTCCCGTTTAGTCGGACAGCGCACAAACGACTATCTACTGGGATCCAGTCTAGGAGAGATAATTCTGCCCTAGGACTCAACGCTATGCCTACACCAGCAAGACCCCTGGAAGCAGCATCAGGGCTACCGGATACCCGAAGAGTAAATCGAGCTGCTTCTTCGTTTTGACAAGGTGGAATCAGGTTAATGACTTTACTAGGATCCTGTATGCGCGTTTCCGAGACGCAGCATACATCGATGGCACGAGTTTCTAAAGTCCTAGCTAATGATGCCTGTTGCCCTATTTGACACAATGTCCGTACATTAAAAGCTCCAATATGTAGTCTAGAACGGGGTTTCAAGAGACCAGGAACGACGTTTCGTGATCTCGCTTCGTCTGCATTAGCGGTGCAGTGAGAAAAGGGAGTGTGAGTAGAGTTAGTTGTAGAGATAAAAGAGACATTAGGGGGTGTAGGAAGGATTTGATTTTGACCAATTTGGTCTCGCGTGCTGTTATGGGTATGAGGGCGGTTGTCACTTCCCGGCTGCCCACACCGTGGAAGGTTGTTTCTTGAGGGACCTGAAAAGGAAGATGGATTAGTGTTGGTGCGTGACCGCAGAGCCCAAGGGACAACTGCTTGAGGCCGGTCACGCACGGCCTTTTTATGAAAGGTATTTTGAGAATTAGCTCCGTTCTTAAAGGCCCTTAGTGGGCACCCTTACCCAAGGAGACGGAAATCCGTGAGTTAGGGGGAGTGTGACATTTTTAGGGCCGACCTTTTCTAACCCTTCCTTCCTTGTGAGAAGGCAGCATCGCTGCAGATGCTGGTTGTCCGAGGGAAACACCTTACTGCTGTCACACCCCTCTGCAGTCAGCAGTACGACTTCGCCCTCAGACCTTGGGTAGCTGCTTTTAGTCTCATCGTTCTCCAATCGACCAGCCTGGCATGGTAGGACCTGCAGGAACATATGTTCCAGCCAGTATAGCTCGGTTGGGTCATCACGATAGGCAAGCCCGACCACCACGTCAAGGTAGCAGCTTCGGTCGGGCGAAAGTATATGATTTTACAGTGTATTGCGCAATGATGAAATTCCATAACCCGTGTATATGAAATCAAGAGGCATCATTGATAAGTACCAATGCTTGTGAATTTTTGTATTTCTACAACTGAAAAACATCTGGAACTCAAAACAACTTTCAACCAAAACCAAATTCAGGATTTTCAATACAAATGTCAAGACAGTTCTACTGTATGGAGCGGAAACTTGGAGAACTACCAAAGCCATCATCCGGATGATACAAGTATTTATTAACAGTTGTCTACGCAAAATACTTCGTATTCGTCGGCCAGACAATATCAGAAACAACGAACTGTGGGAGAAAACAAACCAGATTTCAGCGCAGGAGGAAATCAGAAAGAAGCGGTTGAAGTAGATGGGACACAGATTGCAGAAAGCACCGAACTGCGTCACAAGACAAGCCCTCACTTGGAGCCCTCAAGGTCGAAGAACAAATGGAAGGCTAAGAAACACATTACTCCGAGAAATAGAGAAAGATATAAGAAGAATGAACAAAAATTGGACAGAACTGGAAACGTAAGCCCAGGACAGAGTTGGTTGGAGAATACTGATCCATTGGGCGTAACAGATGTAAGTAAGATTGTAAATTTCGGCTTGACATTGCACGAATTTCATTACCATGCACGAAATACCAGTCAGTTTAAAATTCCAAAAATATTTGTGAGAACATTTTTCAACAACCAACCAGAAAATTTTTTTTCAAAATTCTGAAAGTTCATGACATTTTATTTATAAACCTTTATAGTTACGACGTAAAAAATATCACCCAATGAAAAAATAATGTATGTATGTATTTATTTACTTACCTTTTCACGATCGGATAAAGTTAAAAATCGAGTTTGTTCATCGGCATCTCTTTTTTGTCGCTCAATTGTTGCACGTTCAGCAGCACGTTTTTCTTTTTGACGTTGTTTTTGTCGTTTGGCACGTTCACGATCACGTTCAACTTTGGCAGCTTCTTCGGATGGATCTAATGCATTAGGTATCTATACATATGTGTATAGATATGCGTGAATATGGAAAATGAAATGTAGGTTAAAACATAATGATGAAAGTTAGTAAAACATTAACACTAATTAAGCAATAATCATATACAATGAATAATAAGGGGGCGTTTGTTGCGGATGTTAGATCCCCCACACAACTCGCTTGATAAATGCCTTATTATTTGGATTTCACGTTTGTGAGGATGGGCTGATCAGTTGAACTTGAGATTTCAATTCCCACCAGGAAAATCCATGGCTGTGTGATTGGCTGCTGTGTATTATTTTAGTGTGCTATTTTGTGTAACTGTCCCAAGGACGTTTCTATGATGTATAAATAAACAAGAGTTGTATGCTTGATTGTATTGTGTGATTGCTGGGTGTTTTGTAGAATATACTTTCTATGCTTACAAAGCCTTTTTACTTCAGCTTGGGCATTCAATGTAGCCTACCTGGACGCTGGTAATTGTCTCGTTCGCGTTTATCGACTAAGGTGAACTCGTAATAGCCTCAAGCATACTTAGTGACGAGCGTAACAGCGTCAGAACAATAACAATTGAAACTATATTGTAACTCAGGTGGAACTTTGACAGGTACTAATCAGAAGAGCTAAGCATTTTGACTTTTTGTTGTTGTTTCTGTTATGCTTGTTACTTGATATGCTCGAAACTATTATAGAGTTTCCCTTAGTCGATAAACGAGAACAAGACAATGAACTAGTGACACAGTAGGCTATTCTAATCCGTTGTCCCCAGCCCGGCTAACTCTATATAAAGAAGTCTTGATATGGCGTACAAAGTGTATTCTACAAACACTCAGCAAATACAATGATCTCAAGCACACAAATAGCATTTATTTATACATGAAAGAAACGTCCTTGGGACAGTCACACAAGTAGAACACTAAAACAACACATCAACCAATCACAACCAAGGATTCTCGTGGTGCGAAATGTGATCTCAAGGTCAACTGATCAGTCCATGAATAAAATCCGAAATTAGGTCATTTATCAAGCGAGTTCTGGGGGATCTAACGTTCCCAACAGTTTCCAATTGTTATTTGGTTTATTCAACCGCCGAATGAGTAATATCTTACATACATACAACAAATACAGAACTTTTTAAACTTATTATTAGAGCTTGTGAAAGAAGCCAGTGAAATCATACAGATAAGATGATCAGTGTCAAAGTAACCGTGTATGAGAACTAATCTGCGCATCACCCTACTACTCTGTATACAGAATAGTGCCTGAACACTAAAACTAAATTAAACTATGGGAAATACCTGTCCATGATATGGACTGTATCAAACGGTATTCAATGTGATGCGATACACAGTCAAAGGTGTTTATGCACAAAAAATACTCTGTAACTCTTAGTTCTAGTCTAAACCCTAATAGCTAAAACATTGATCTTATCTAATTTACTATAATTAACAATTCAACACATAAAAGTTCACTAAACATGTTAAAAGTATTTATCCATTATAATTTTTATTATAATGGAGTGAAGTAGTGGTTTGTTGATTGCAGTTCTCGCATTCAAACTATTGGGTCGAAGGTTCAAATCCTTCTAATTGAATTTATTCCCAACCGTAGCTGTTACCTTGATGTGGTGGTCGGGCTTGCCTATCGTCATGACCCAACCGAGTTATATTGGCTGGATCATATATTCCCGTAGGTTCTCCCATGCCAGACAGGTCGATTGGAGAATGATGAGATTCAAAACAGCTACTCAAGGTCTGAGGGCGAAGTCGTATTGCTGATTGCAGAGGGGTGTGACTGTAATAAGGTGTTTCCCTTGGACAAACAGCATCCGTAGAGATGCTGCTTTCTCACAAAAAAGGAAGGGATTTGAAAAGGTCGACCCTAAAAATATCACACCGCAACTTACATCTGGGATTTCCATCTCTAGCGGTAAGGCCTTTTAGACAAGGGCGGAGATAACACTTTAAAAACTCATAAAAAGGTCGTGCGTAAGCGGCCTCACGCAGTTGTCCCTTGGGCTCTGCTATCACGCTCTCAGATCACTAAGACCAAGCCTAGCCCAACCACTTTTTCAGATTTCTCAAGAAACACTCTTCCATGGTGTGGGCATCCCGGAAATGAGATCCGCCCTCATACCCGTAAGTGCACACGAGACCAAATTGGTCATTGTCCATTTTATCACTTTTTATTGTCAGTTGTTTTCTGACTGGATCACTTAAGGTCATCATCATCATCAGTAGAGTTTAGTTTTATTAATGTATATAAATACAACATGAAGGTATTCATAATGTCATTGACTGATAAACGAAACAATATATATATATGTCAAATTGTCAGGTGTATATAGGTACCCGAAAATCAACTTACGTATTATTGATTTTCTCTTAAGTTTTCCTTAAGAAAATGTGATATTTGGTATATCTGAATGGAAGCTTAGAGTTTCTTATAGACAAAACAGAAATCGTTTTCAATGATTTGTCAGTCATACGCAATGACTCACCATGTAACGATTCATACACTAGGCTTGTTGCCAAAGACCAAGTCATACAATCCGCTAGCTTAAACCTAACAATGTAAAGCAAAGTTTGAACATATGACGTACACTCTTAGTTGCATATAATTCAAGTACTCCTACAACTACTTCTGTTGGGACATTCATCCAATATCATAAGAGAATTATTGGTCGAATCCTATTGGTCGATTTCTATTGGTCAAAATTATGGTCGTTTTAACTGCCAAAGTCAAATACTTCATTCAATGTTGTCTCTTATTGGTCATCCGGACTGTCAATGTCATTTCAAATGTTACTTCCTATTGGTCGTCCTGACTGTCAATGCCACAGAATTCGATGCTGTTTCCTATTCGACCAAAATGTATAAATACGCATTATCTGTAACATTTTATGACCACGACCAGGGCTCGGTCCCGGATCTCTAGTCCGGGGTCCTGATTCTCTTGTGGATTCGGACCTCGTACTTTATGGATGCTTGTAGAATACAAGTTCTACTTCATATCAAGTCTTCTTATTTTCACTTATTATGTGGGGGGGGGGGGCTGGGATGATTGGATTTGAGTAGCATGTCATGTCACCAGATCCTCGATCCTCGCTCTCGTTTTCCGACTAAGTAAACTCGTAATAGTTCAAGTATATCCAGTTGACGTGTTTACGTTCAGTCATAACAACTTCTGAGTCAGTATAATTAACAACCACAAAATAAACTCTGAATAATACTTTTTTTTAATTGCGTACTCGAAAAACTATCTGAAACATTTACAATTCATCTATGAAAATACACAAAAAACAAACAACTCACTTGTGCTTTCTCATAATCATAAAGATTTGGATAATGAAATCGAAAACGTCGAAACACTTTCGTGATTGATTTCTTATGCAATCGTGTAGCTAATTGAAAAGGAGTCATACCATCGTTATCACTAGAAAAAAATGACAAAAATACAATTCATTTTCCCGACTGTAGCTGCTACCTTGATGTGGTGATCGGGCTTGACTATCGTCATGACCCAACCGAGCTATATTGGCTGGAACATATGTTCCTGAAGGTTCTACCATGCCAGGCAGGTTGATTAGAGAACCATGAGACTAAAAGCAGATGCTTAAGGTCTGAGGGAGAAGTCGTATTGCTGACTGACTGTAGATGGAGGGGTGTGACATCAGTAAGGTGTTTCCCTCGAATAACTAGGATCTGCAGCGATACTGCCTTCTCGAAATGAAAGGAAACGGCTAGAAAAGGTCGACCCTAAAAATGTCACACCTCACCCTACCTCACGGATTTCCGTCTCCGTCGGTAAGGGTGTCCACTAAGGGCTTTCAAGAGCGGAGCTATTACTCAAAAAACCCTTCAAAAAAGGCCATTTGTGACCGGCCTCAAGAAGTTGTCCCTTGGGCTCCATGATCACGCTCCCAGGTCTCTATGACCAACACTAATCTACCTTCCTTTTCAGGTCCCTCAAGAAACAACCTTCCACGGTGTGGGCAGCCGGGAAGTGACAACCGCCCTCATACCCGTAACAGCACACGAGACCAAATTGGTCAAAATCAAATCCTTCTTACACCCCCTAATATCTCTCTTATCTCTACGACTAACTCTAGTTTTAGCGCATGGGCTGATAAGTTGACCTTAAGATAGCGTTTCCCACCCGGAAAATCCTTGAATGTTGTTGTTGGTTGATGTATTATTTGAGTACGCTATTTTTGTGGCTCTCCAGAGGATGTTTCTATCATGTATAAATAAACTCGATTTGTATGCTTGTCAACCTCAAATTTTTCTGGGTGCTTGTACAACACACTTTCTATACCATATCAAGACTTCTTGATTTAATTAGTTTGAGGCCTTCGGACTCTCGGATTAGAGTGGCCTGTCGTGTCAGTACTATATCATTTGTTTTCGCTCACGTTTACCGACTAAAGTGAACTCGTAATAGCATACAAGCATATCAAATGACGATTATATCACTTACACACTGCTTGCTCCACAAATATTTCGAACACACAAGGTATCTATCTCTCTTGGTTAAACACAAACTAACCAAAGGCTAAAGTTTTAAATATGTACAGTGAGCATACTCTCCATAATTATTTTCTTTCAACAAGCAGAACTTCATTAAGACTTTTCAGGTAGAAATTATGTAATGATCGACTTTTTTTCAAGTGATAAGGATTAGTATCACCTCTATATTATTGTAAATAGTTGACCGAGTAATTATGAAATAAATGAACTTGTGAATTAAATACACTGAAATAGTCAATGTTACTTAACACAGACTAATACAACTCATTTAACTGATAAAAGATGCATTTGTAATTTGTTTTGAGTTGAAACTGGAATGTAAGTGATACTTGACCAACTATAACCTGAAACAAACTATTTGAAACTGGATTCAAACCAGGAATTTGAGACTCTAGGATGTGTATGTAACCACCCATCATCAACACTGGAGCATCAAAATTACACTGTCCCAATCTAGGTACATGCAGAGAAATTTCGCAAAAACGAACTAGTTGATTAAAATTATCACATAGTACGTAATATATTAACTCCACCTGTAGTCCCTTTAAGGATACTGCCGGTCCCAAGCCCGGATAAAGGAGGAAGGAGTTGGGCATGAGGTTGGCGCCCACAGGCATCTTTCGAGGTGAAGACCGGTTTCAGGCAAGGTTGCTTACTCTCACCCTTTCTCTTCCTCCTGCTCATCGACTGGATTATGAAAACGTCGACATCTGGAGGGAAGCATGGTATCAACTGGACAGTTTGGACGCAGCTGGACGATCTGGACTTCGCAGATGACCTGGCTCTTCTATCGCACACGCAACAACAGATGCAACAGAAGACGACCAGTGTAGCAGCAGCAACTGCAGCAGTATGTCTCAACATACGTAAGGGGAAAAGTAAGATTCTACAATACAACATAACATGCGCCAACCAAATCACTCATTCTTGATGGAGATGCCTTGGAGGACGTTAACACCTTTACATATCTTGGCAGCATCATCGACAATCAAGGTGGATCCGATGCAGATGTGAGGGCGCGGATTGGCAAGGCAAGGGCTACATTTCTACAGTTGAAAAATACCTGGAACTCCAAACAACTTTCAACCAAAACCAAAATCAGCATTTTCAATACAAATGTCAAGACAGTTCTACTGTATGGAGTGGAAACATGGAGAACTACCAAAGCCAACATCATCGTCCAGAACATGCAACTGTTTATTAACAGTTGTCTACGCAAAATAATTCGGATTCGTTGGCCAGACACGATCAGCAACAACCGACTGTGGGAGAAAACAAACCAGATTCCAGTGGAGGAGGAAATCAAGAAGAAGCGGTGGAAGTGGATAGGACACACATTGCGGAAAGCACCAAACTGCATCACAAGACAAGCCCTCACATGGAACCCTCAAGGCAAAAGCAAAAGAGGAAGGCCAAGGAACACATTACGGACAGAATTGTAAAGGAAAGCCCAGGACAGAGTTGGTTGGAGAACTCTGGTCAGCGGCCTATGCTCCATTGGGCGTAACAGGGGTAAGTAAGTAAGTAAGTAAGTAATATATTGTATGTATAATTCATGATAGTAGTTTGCACTAACCTAACCGCTGGATCACATCCACATTCAAGTAAGAAAAGAATTAATTCAGGATCACTTTGAAATTCAACAGCTACATGTAAAAGTCTTCGTCCATCAGTCAATGGATGATTAATTAGTTTTGAACAAACATGAGATGGTGGTACAGTTGATGATGATGATGATGATGATCCAGGTGAAGTAGACTCTATGCAAAAAAAATAACAATTGGTTTCAGCTATAATGGTGGTCTAACACTGATCGATTCATGGTTTCAAAAATGTGTAACTTAATAAACTTCACAACTCCGTAATGCAAATTACCTGTGCTCACTAGTCACTAGCTTCGTGAGGAATCTTCTCCGAGTTCTAGTGGGAAGACGTGACCAATGAAGTTCAACCTGTTCGGATGTAGACAGTAATTACCGAAGAGTGTGTATGAGGCTTTGCAACTCTGTGAATTGATCAAGTTAGACATTAACAGCGTTAGATACCGGCTCAATAGTCTAACGGTTAGGGCCTTCGCGCAAATACCGAAGGTCCTGGGTTCGGATCCTGCAAAGGGTGCAGGAGTCGTGGATGCGCACTGCTGACGAGTCCCATACCAGGACCAAACGGCCGTCCAGTGCTTCTTCCAGGTTTCTAATGATGGTCGAACACTGATCGATTCATGGTTTCAAAAAATGTGTAACTTAACAATCTTCACAACCCCGTAATATAAATATTTCAACAATTTATAAAACGTACTGTATGAATGAGTTATTGCTTGCTTATTTTCTCGATTTTATAACCTTGAAACCATGAATGAATCACTGTTAGACCAACATTAGAAACCTGGAAGTACTGAACGGTTGTTTCGTCCCACTATGGGACTCATCAGCAGTGCGCGCATCCACGAACCCTGCTACTCGTGGGATTCGAACCCCGAACCTTCGGTTTTGCGCTTGAACGCTTAACCTATGAACCGCAGGGCCAACGATGTTAATGTCTAACTCTGATCTATCTAAAGATTTTGCGCGACCTCACCCATTTATCCTCGGTAGTGACTGCCTACACCCGTCATGTCTTCTCAATAGAACTCTGAGAACCTTACAAAGCTAGTCACCTAGTCTCCCACTTCTTTCTGTCCTTCTGTTCTACCATCTTCGTGTCTAATGTCGGTTTCGCTTTCACGGTATTAATTGCCCGCCACCAGCCTATTCTGAAACTTGTTGTAGACCACCACTGTTGATATAGCCAGATCCTTAATATGTACTGATAGCTGCGGCTGTCTACCAGACATTAGCTGGAAAGGCGACTAATTAGACGTTCGCTTTACGAAGGACGATGGGCTAACAAAGTTATTAGTAACTCTCACTTTTCTCTCCGTTAGATCTCTCTTTTAGAAGCAAACTATTCCTATAAGGTTTGGTAAATCCTTTTCGTTGAACCGTTTGACTGTAGGTGATACGATATCTTAAATACTGACTTTATGATTGACTACTCTCGAACAGAATAAAATTCGTCACTTTTGAAGCAGGGATACTGGCCGGTAAAAACATTATGTTATTAAGTTTCTTAGAAATGACATAGAACTTTGACTACTGCTATTACTGGAATGAGTCAGGTTGGTAGACGTAGACTACCTAGTTGAGGCCCACGAGATGACAGTAATCGATGGTTAGAGACCCTGAATGACATTGCTCAAAACCGTTTGCCATGGTGCAGGTGCATTCATTTGTTGTGCTATCTGAAATCCTAATCTTCTGGATTCGTTAGCACCTCTACCCTTTGTCTTTCTAACCTTATCTCACTGAATTATACTTCTTGAATAATATCTTCAAACCCTAGTCTTTTTCATTACCATTAATACCTCTACTATCTTTATCACTATGGGATTCGATTTGACATTTGCGTCTTTGTGCTAATGTATGTGGTATGGCAACATGAACTTATGTACATACGTACAAAGTTCTACGTTGCAACTGACTGACTGACTGACTGACTGAAATCTGATTGAAGACTGTTTATGTGGAAGTTAGTTTGCATTGAAGATTGACAGCAGTTAGAATACTATCGAAAAGCAAGTAGTAGCATTGACTATCTGGTTCATGGTGGAGTAAGGGAGGGAATCCTCGGCGGTGAGTATTCATGACTTTACCAGGCACCAACACTGAAGAACCTTCAAGCCAAATAGATCAATCGGTAATGATATCTTGTGGTCAGACAATAATAATCAGATCTCGATGCCAACTATATCTCCTCTCCTACTTATAAAGACTATTGCAAAGATGTTTGTTTACTGAAAAGCTTCTTCATCCCTACCAAACAAAGGCTAGATAAAAAAAAATAGGATACATACAGTCTTGTGACTTCCAATGCATCCAAATCAAAGCCAAGTTCACAATACTAAAGTAAGGGTAAATAGTAAAACATTTACACACTTGAAAAACTCGAAAATATTACAATATATAGTGAAATACTCTTAAAATTGTACACTAACCAACAGTAGTAGTAGTAGTAGTATTCGCAGAAACCGTCGAATTATGATGACCTGTTTTCTCCAATTCATTGAAATTATCACTTTGATTTACACTGCATATACGCACGACTGGTAATAGAGAGCGTAATGTAATCAAATCTCCAGAAGCAATCGCCACACATAAACGTCTATGCCAACTTTGATAAGTGAGATATAAATCTGTGTGTATAGATTGTTGTGAAGTGAACACATTGGTCAAGTGATTACGTCAACAAAATGAAATAACAAACAAAAAAGAAGAAAAAGAAGAATTGAGGTTCTACAGCACATGGCGAACAGTGCCTATGTAGTGCCTCCACATAAACTTGAGTTCGTTCATATTTAATTTGATAAAGCCTTTTGATTAATTTATGTAACCAAGCTATTTGCATAGCAACAACTCATATGTACCATTGGTATTTTTTATTATCTGCTTTGTATGAGCTTGTACGACTGAGCATTGCTTACGCTTACGCACTTACTCATCCTTTTCGCTTTAATGTTAATCTCGTAATATTCCCATGAACTCACATGATTTGTATCGCTTGTCATTTGACCTTGTCAATCATTCGTCACTCTTATTCATGTGCGTGCATACCTATTTCGCTTCTCATATGTCTGTCTTATTTATGCCCGACTATATATTCTTAGTCATACTCTATCTCTTTGAGTTGGCTCTTAGCCTTCTCCTATTCGCTTCTCCGATTCGCTTTGTGGTGTGCCTCGAATAAACGTATTCATCAATACGAGTTCATCTTCTGATTTATAAACCGAGCTATAAGAACACGCAGTTATCGGCACACTACACCTACTTGATCCTATCGCGAACACAACATTGTTCTTTTGTAAATTAGCCGATAACTTTGTCTATAGCTTTGTCTATATTAAATTTGGATAATTGTTGTTAATGTGTGTTGTTAGATAATTTGTGCGGTTGTGAAATTATTTTCTTGCCTACCTCAGCGGAACGGAACACCAGTTTATGGGGCTTGCCTGTAAGGAACTACTACTGTGATCCCCGACCGTAGCTGCTACCTTGATGTGGTGGTCGGGCTTGCCTATCGTCATGACCCAACCAAGCTATACTGGCTGGAATATATGTTCCTGAAGGTTCTACCATGCCAGGCTGGTCAATCGGAGAACGATGAGACTAAAAGCAGCTACTCAAGGTCTGAGAGAGAAGTCGTACTGCAGAGGTGTGAGACAGCAGTAAGGTGTTTCCCTCGGACAACCAGCATCTGCAGCGATGCTGCCTTCTCACAAGGAAGGAAGGGTTAGAAAAGGTCGGCACTAAAAATGTCACACCTCACCCAACTCACGGATTTCCGTCTCCCTGGGTTAGGGTGCCCACTAAGGGCCTTTAAGAGCGGAGCTAATACTCAAAAAACCTTTCATAAAAAGGCCTCAAGCAGTTGTCCCTTGGACTCTGCGGTCACGCACCAACATTAATCTATCTTCCTTTTCAGGTTCCTCAAGAAACAACTTTCCACGGTGTGTGCAGCCGGGAAGTGACAACCGCCCTCATACCCGTAACAGCACACGAGACCAAATTGGTCAAAATCAAATCCTTCCTACACCCCCTAACATCTCTAATCTGACTGACTACTGTGATCCTTATACATTTGAATTGCGAACTTGATCAAATTAACAAACGTACCATGAATTAATATGGTGATCTAACATAAACTGCTGTGTGACCTTCACATGTTTTTTTTGTAATGTTTCGATATTGTAAATGGACGAAACAGTCATATTTGAAATAGTAAGTCTTGGGTTTCGACGCAAAACTTATCCATCCATATTGGTTGAATAACAGTTTGACATTATAGCTAATGTCCGTTTGTGATGAAAAACCATACAGTTCTAAATTGTATTGCTGATTCTTCAAACTAATATATCCTCGAGTTCACTGTGGCATCGCTTAACAGGTCGTCTATAAATGATAATTTCATTACTATATATATATTTATATACCATTAGAAACCTGGAAGCACTGGACGGCCGTTTCGTCCTGGTATGGGACTCATCAGCAGTGCGCATCCATGACTCCTGCACCCCGCAGGATTCGAACCCAGGACCTTCGGTATTGTGTGTGAACGCCTAACCTCTGAAACACTGAGCCGGTATCTAACAGTGTTAATGTCTAACTGCTGAGGAGTCCTATACCAGGACGAATCGGCCGTGTTTCAGTGCTTCCAGGTTTCTAATGATGGTCTAACATTGATCGATTCATGGTTTCAAAAATGTGTAACTTAACAATCTTCACAACCCCTGTAATGCATATATATATATATATATATATATATATGACTGTTAAATTAATTCACTCCTAACAAAATTCGACTTCAATCCAACTCATATTCAGTTTCTTGATTTTACAAGTGAGCACACTAGTATCATCATGACAGATTCGAAAAACGTTACACGCCTCCAATTCCTGGATCATGATAACTGTAAGGGACTACAACCAAATAGTCTAGTCTACATTTACCAAGATGACTCAGACGAACAATCAATAAGTGCTTAGACTGATATCATTTCTTGATTTGGCCCGCCCATAGTTTACCTTCAATCTTGAGCGTCAAGCTCAGTGGTCGTTAGTTAAACATTTTTAACAGAAATCTCACTTGGTGAACATATTTGCACGCTCAGATCAGTAGATTTGTCGTTCTTACCTAATTACCCTATTCATAACCACAAGGTCAGTCAGTCATCATGAAAAAACTAACTTATTAAATTCTCAATGACACAATATTGTGCATATAATCAAAACAAACCTTCAAAATTATCAATCATTTCTTTGACATCATTTGATTCAGAACCGTTGGGAATTGAAAGCAATGAACATTGACTGTTTGATTTTGTCTCCTGAACAGCTTCTGTAATATTTTTAGGATTATTTTCCGATTTGACAATCTGTTGTTCTACTTCATTATTATTATCGTCATCATCCTCGTCATCATCATCATCATTAGTGTCTTCTTGTGAACTGACACAATCTGATAAATCAGAAGTATCTGAATTTGATGATAATAAATTCTTTTTAGGACTCGATGATGATGATGCTGTTGAAGCTAATAGGCTAAGTGGACCTGAAGTAATAAAAAGATGACTAAGGAACTAAGTAATAAACTAAGTGATCAGCAAGAAACAATTATTTTCTTACGTATGATCATTACAACCTACCTAATAAATTACTTACTTACTTACTTACTTACGCCTGTTACCCACAATGGAGTATAGGCCGCCTAACAGTTTCCTCCAACCAAATCTGTCTGCCCTGGGCTTCCCTCTCCAGTTCTGTCCAATGTTTGTTCATTCCTCTCATATCTTTCTCTATTTCTCGGAAAAGTAATGTGTTCCTTTGACTTCCTCTTTTCTTTTCGCCTTGAGGGTTCCATGTGATGGCTTGTCTTGTGACGCAGTTAGGTGCTTTTCGTAGTGTGTGTACTATCCACTTTCACCACTTCTTCCTGATTTCCTCATCCACTGGAATCTGGTTTGTTCTCTCCCACAGTAAGTTGTTGCTGATGGTGTCTGGCCAACGAATCCGAAGTATTTTGCGTAGTATCTAATAAATTCACGAGGTTTATGTGACATTCTCGGTGTTGGCAACCACAAATTCCTTCATGAGGGATATAGAGTGAGTGCCGCCTTTTTTTGAGTGAAGGTTTCTAGGCGTTTATACAACCGCAGATAATTTTAATGGATACCTGCTACAGCATAACAATATGCCTGCAGATTCCACAGTGATGATCCACGAGCTTTGAACCGGCAATTCGACCACTATGATAAATTGCGCCAAATTCCTGGATCATTTTGTTTTCCTGAAATTCTAAATAGTCCGATGGATGCGTTACTGAGACGATATGAAGATGCAACGTAGAACTTCGTACTTAAGTATATCAGTTCATGGTGTCATACCACGTCAGCGCACAGAGATGTAACTGTCAATTCAAATCCAATAGTAGTAGACGTAGTAAAGGTATTAGAAGTAATCGGAGAGGTTAGGATTAGAAGATATTATTCAAAAAAGAAGTATGATTCAGTGAGAAAAGTTTAGAAGGTCAAAACTAGAGGTGTTGAAGAATCCAGAAGATTAAGATTTGAGAGAACACAAAGAATAAATGCACCAGCGCCATTGCAAACGGTTTTGAGCCATGTCATTCAGGTTCTCTAATCATCGATTATTATCATCTCGTGGACCCCAACCAGGTAGTCGATCCGATGTCCTTTCCGACAACCACACCAACAGTTAATACAGGAACATGGAACGTTAACACAACGTGAGAGACAGAAACAACTATTCAAGTTGTTGTGGAAATGAAAAACATCCAACCTGGTAATGCTTAGGAATAAGCGAAACCCACTGGACGCAGGACGGACAGAAAAGACTAGCTTCCGGAGAGATACTGTTGTACTCCAGAAAGGAAGAACAGGAAGACAGCAATCAATACCAGCCGAACAAGAGCAGAGAAAGCCAAGGCACAGGCTGAATACGCAGGAGCAAACAAGCTGATAAGCGAAAATGTATGGAAGATCTAGCAACGATAACAGAGAAAGGTGCAAGAGTAGGAAACATGAGACAACTAACTATTCGATGCAACGAAGAAACTTGCTAGAAAATATGGCAAACCAGAATGACTAGTCAAGAACAACGAAAGCAAACCAATTACCAACAATCAAGAACAGAGAAACAAAGAACTTTCAAGAACTCTTAAATAGACCTACTGATGAACCCATTCATCGGCCTTGACCTTAAGTCGGCATTCGACTCTGTTGATCGTGAGTGTCTGTGGCAGTGTCTGCCATTGAAAGTTGTACTACCAAAGAAGTACACTAACCATAGGCAGACTCTCTATATTGCAAAGCAGTTTAAAAAAAAAGTAAGCTAAATCTTATATGTTATATGTATGGATCGCGATCAGTAAAAGTGGCAAACACCTACTCTTATCAATAGTATCTACAAAAAGAAAAATACTTACCATAAATTAATCGACCACTTTTAGTTTCTAATAAAGTTTCATCACCGCTCTCAGATAATTTACGCCATTGATTTCGACCGGATTTACTCAGAAACTCCAAATCAGCATCAGGATCTGTTAACAAAAAAAAAGAGGCATGAAAACAACAACAACATAAGGACAATGAAAATAAGGAAAAACGTTGTATTTTATCATTTCTTATTTTAACACTGACAGACAGACAGATGCAACGTAGAACTTGGTACATAAGTACATCAGTTCATGTCGCCATACGACATCAACACAGAGAAGTAATCGTCAATTCAAATCCAATAGTAGAAGAGGTAGTAAAGGTATTAGAAGTAATCGGAGAGGTTAAGATTAGAAGATACTATTCAAGAAGTATGATTCAGTGAAAAAAGTTTAGAAAGTCAAAACTAGAAGGGGTTGAAGAACTCAGAAGATTAGGATTTGAGAGAACACAGAGAATAAATGCATCGGCGCCATTGCAAACGATTTTGAGCCATGTCATTCAAGGTCTCTAACCATCGATTATTATCATCTCGCGGACCCCAACCAGGTAATCGACAACTACCGATATGGCTCAGTCCACTTGTCAATGACTTCATGGATTTCTGCCATGTTTTGGTCTGGCCGCCCCTAACTTTCTTCGTAGTCTTAGAGATAAGAGAGACATTAGGGGATGTAGGAAGGATTTGATTTCGACCAATTCGGTCTCTCGTGCTGTTATGGGTATGAGGGAGGTTGTCACTTCCCGGCTGCCCACACCGTGGAAGTGTTTCTTGAGAGACCTGGAAAGGAAGATGGATTAGTGTTGGTGCGTGACCGCAGGGCCCAAGGGACAACTGCTTGAGGCCGGTCACTCACGGCCTTTTTATGAAAGGTAGTTAGAGGATTAGCTCCGTTCTTAAAAGCCCTTACCCAGGGAGACGGAAATCCGTTAGGTAGGGGAGGTGTGACATTTTTAGGGTCGACCTTTTCTACTAAACCTTCCTTCTTTTTGAGAAGGCAGCATCGCTGCAGATGCTGTTTGTCCGATTGGAAACACCTTACTGCTGTCACATCCCTCCATCACAGTCAGCAGTACGACTTCGCCCTCAGACCTTGGGTAGCTGCTTTTAGTCTCATCGTTCTCCAATCGACCAGCCTGGCATGGTAGGACCTGCAGGATCATATGTTCCAGCCAGTATAGCTCGGTTGGGTCATCAGGATAGGCAAGCCCGACCACCACGTCAAGGTAGCAGCTTTGGTCGGGTTATTTTAACACTACACAATAGAAGTTGATTTCAATGAACAGACAAACACACAGAATGATGCAGGTTCGCAATGTATCTGAAGCTCTAAGCTAAACACTATTAGTGATAATAATCAACTGGCTTTTCAGATACATATATGTGTGGTGTGTGCTACTTATACGAACGATATAAGTAGTATAAGAAGGGACGTAAAAGAAGAACTCTCACCACGGTCAGAAGAGGAAAACGGAAAGCAAATGGAGTAAAAGCAAGAAGTAAATGGAGTACCAACAGAGGAAGGAAAGGAAGCAACAACAGGAATGGAAGAAGGATGGAGTATTGGAAGTCATGACTCAAAGATGGTGTGTAAATAGAGTGATCAATGTAATGTTTTCGTTTTCGTCTTGTTGGGCAATTCCTCTTCTAATGTCCGGTTTTACCGCAAATATAGCATTTATTATTTCTTCCACCCTTTATTCGTAACGCTGCCACCTCTCGTTGTAATTCTTCTATCTTCTTCACGACATCATCCGCCTGTCTTTCACACGCCACCGAGGCGACTGTTGAGTTCATCAGTTGTCTTGTTACTTTAGCCAGCTCGGTGACATCCATTGGTTGTGCCGCGTTCACCAGTCTCAACTGTTGGGCAACCTCTGCAGGCACACTTTCAATGAATTGCGACTCCTCATCCAAATTCGGCAGACCCCGGCGCAGCAATCTTGTCAACTCCACAGCCAGCACGAGTGGGTCGCCATCCACCGTCAGTCTCGCCTCTGCAGTGCGTCCTGCCTATCCGCCGGGCTGTCGAACTCCACCAGCAGCCTTTCCGTCACCACCTCCCAGTCAGCGTCCTCCACACCATCGTACACCGCTCTCGGCCTGCCTCTTAGTAGAGTCCCCAACACCACCACCTTCGCCTCTGCTCCTTGACTCCTACCAGCTAAGCCACTCCTTCGGACTCCTCCAAGAAGGTCCTTACATCTCCGTCTTCTACCTCCCGAGGCCATGGGATCTTCATCCTGTGTAGAGGCAGCGACACCAATTGAGAAGACTGGGGCAGGCGCGGAAGACTGTATTAAGTAAATTTACACTCTTGGTCAATTAAAAACGACAACATTACATTGAACACTCTATTTGCACACCATCTTTGAGTCGTGACTTCCAACACTCCATCCTTCTTTCATTCCTGTTGTTGCTTCATTTCCTTCTTCTGTTGGTACCCCATTTACTTCTTGCTTTTGCTCTACTTGCTTTCCGTTTTCCTCTTCTGACCGTGAAACTTCTTTCACGTCCCTTCTTATACTACTTATATCGTTCGTATAAGTAGCACACACCACATATATATATATATATATATATATTGCTAAATGCTGTGCTATGACAATCTAAGTATAATTTTCTGTAGAAAAAATAAGTTTAGTTAAACTAAGAAAAATTATTTTGATAATACACAATTCTAACTGATATTCACATATTTTTCTCGAATTTATTCATTAGGAAAAAAAAGAAAAGCTGAAAGCAAGCTCAATAATTGTTGGGGATCTAGCGTCCCCAACACAACTCGCTTGTTAAATGCCTTATTTTGTTTGGATTTCACGTTTGAGAGCATGGGCTGATCAGTTGACCTTGAGATTACATTTCCCACCAGCGAAATCCTTGGCTGTGATTGGCTGCTGTGTATTTTAGTGTGTTATTTTTGTAACTGTCCCACTAAGACGTTTCTATGTTGTATAAATAAACGAGAGTTGTGTGTTTGATTGTATTGTGTGTTTGCTGGGTGTTTGTAGAATATACTTTCTACGCTTACCAAGCCTACTGTTTAAAGCTTGGGATTCAAGGTAGCCTAACTGGACACTGGTTCATTGTCTCGTTCGCGTTTATCGACTAAGGTGAACCCGTAATCGCTTCAAGCGTACACCTAGTGACAAACCCTATAATAATCAACTCACTTCTACTTCATTAAAATCATGTTGAACAGTTTTATTGATTGAAAATAAAACTTTATTATACTCACTAGTTATTAATTTAGAGATGATCATAAAATAGTGTAGTGTAATTTGGTAATTGATTGGTTATTGAGATGCTATGTCAATTAAATCAATGAATGTTCTGTCTGACATTTTAGTCGAAAAAATATAAATGAAACAAAAGATGGATGCAATCAGGTTGAATGTACACACTATCATTAAAATCAAAACTATTATGCTTAGTCAGTCAGTCAGTCAGTTGCAACGTAAGAACTTCGTACGTATGTACATAAGTTCATGTTGCCATACCACACACATTAGCACAGAGAAGCAAATATCAAATCAAATACCATAGTGATAAAGATAGTAGAGATATTAATGGTAATGAAGAAGACTAGGGTTTGAAGATATTATTCAAGAAGTATAATTCAGTGAGATAAGGTTAGAAAGACAAAGGTAAAGGTGCTGACGAATCCAGAAGATTAGGATTTGAGAGAACACAACGAATGGATGCACTTGCGCCATTGCAAACGATTTTGAGCCATATCGTTCAAGGTCTCTAACCACCGGCGGACCAGCGGACCACAACCAGATAGCCTACATCTACCAACATGACTCAGTCCACCGGTCAGTGACTTCATGGATCTGTGCCGTGTGTCGGTTTGGCCAACCGTAGCTTTCTTCCAACCTACTCTTACACAACGAAACATAGCTCGTCGAGGCAGTCGGTGGTTAGCCATACGCAACACATGTCCCAACCACCTCAAACGATGAAGTTTCACCACTTCATCTATTGATCTGACATCCTTACATAGTACTCGTTTACTAACGACAGCTTTGCTCACTTGCTTGTTCCTGGATATACGAGCAATGATTCTAAGACATATATGATTGGATACTAGTAACCTACGAACATCTACTCTTAACGGCCATGTTTCACATCCATATAGTAGAACGGAGCGAACTGCTGCACAGTACACCCGTCCTTTGGTTATCGAACGGATATCTCGCCTACACCATAAATGGCGTAAATTGGCAAAAGCTAATCGAGCTTTATGTATCCGCGCTGAGATTTCGTCAGTCAGTCACCAGGCTATCAGCACTGATAAGACTCCCCAGATAAGTGAAGTGATCAACATGCTCGACTACTTCACTCCCTGTCGCTAAAGTTCAAGTGCCGATGCAACCCAATCTTGAAGCAACTATTATCCTTAATCATGAAACAAATATTAAAAAGAGAAACCATACAATAAAAGCCTGATAAAAACACAAGCTGATTAATTTCAGCCTTATCATGACCATACCATAAACATCAAAAGTTGACAATTCCTTGTGTAATTCTTTCACATGTAAATATGTGATATGTTTACTACGACAAGGTATACTACGCAATCTTGCATCATCCATTGTCATGCCCAAACGACAATCACATGCTTGTGTAGCTAATGGATCTGGAATGATCGGTGAGGTAATTCGATGACTGGAATTAATTGTTGTAGAATAATCAATTGTTGGTGATTCATTGAAATTTTGATTCAATGTAACCGATGATGAAGAGGATGATGCGGGTGGTTTGAAAAAAATGCCCCGATGTATTTTAGGTGACCATAAAAATATCAACTGACAAGATTGTAAGAGAATACGCCATTTATTATGTAAAAGATCACTTATTTCCTACAACGATAATGAAAAGGAAAAGATATGAGAAATGTAAATGATTGTAAAAATGCAATGCATTGAATAAAGCAGTTATGTATATAACAAATTATTGCCCAGCATATATACAGTTCTATACTTAAGCTATATGAAAATTATAAGTTTGCCCGACCGTAGCTGCTACCTTGACGTGGTGGTCGGGCTTGTCTATCGTGATCACCCGACTGAGCTATACTGGCTGGAACATATGTTCCTGAAGGTTCTACCATGCCAGGCAGGTCGATTAGAGAACCATGAGACTAAAAGCAGATGCTTAAGGTCTGAGGGAGAAGTCGTATTGCCGACTGACTGTAGATGGAGGGGTGTGACATCAGTAAGGTGTTTCCCTCGAATAACTAGCATCTGCAGCGATACTGCCTTCTCACAAGGAAGGAAGTGGTTAGAAAAGGTCGACCCTAAAAATGTCACACCTCACCCTACCTCACGGATTTCCGTCTCCGGAGGTAAGGGTGCCCACTAAGGGCCTTCAACAACGGAGCTAATCCTCAAAAAACCTTCCATAAAAAGGCCGTGCGTGACCGGCCTCAAGCAGTTGTCCCTTGTGCCCTGCGGTCACGCTCCCAGGCCTCCAAGACC
Organism: Schistosoma turkestanicum; assembly: GCA_944470395.2. Taxonomy (NCBI): domain Eukaryota; kingdom Metazoa; phylum Platyhelminthes; class Trematoda; order Strigeidida; family Schistosomatidae; genus Schistosoma; species Schistosoma turkestanicum. The sequence goes on from OX103977.1 coordinate 1,421,914, forward strand.
AACACTAATCTATCTTCCTTTTCAGGTCCCTCAAGAAACAACCTTCCACGGTGTGGGCAGCCGGGAAATGACAACCGCCCTCATAACCGTAACAGCACGAGAGACCGAATTGGTCGAAATCAAATCCTTCCTACACCCACATATATCTTTGCTACTGTGGTAACTTGATAAAATACACTTATGACTTGTCTAGTGTAATGAAATAAAGGTTGATACAGTTCAATGTACACAGAAGAAGACAAGACTAAAGATGAATATTGATTCATGCACCAACCATTGATTTAAAAACTATGTCAAAATTACACTGAATTTCGTAGAGTCGACTTAACTGGAGGTCAATTGGGAAATTTGAATACATTGAATTGGGATCATTAATTAATCAAAAATTTACAATCATTAGATTAGCTAACAATATAGCCAAATGATTGAGTTGTAGATTGGCTTCGTCCTGACAACAGCAAATATCCTAACTGATACATTAAATTAACATTTGATACAGTGAACCCTCTCAGCTCTGTAATACTCTAATTTTACTCGCTTTTATGTGTTGTCGCTGTTAGCTCAAATCTACACCTTTGCCAGTTTGTACTGACGCAGACATTTTGGGAACTCGCAGTCATATAGCTTAACATTTATTGCGGAATTGATACTGAATACAGTCAGTCTTCACTAACCCACCACGGCTGGTGAAATTTTCAAGGCAAATGAACTGATTAATATACTCAACTATAACTAGTTCAGGAGTTGACGCGGACCATTACTGAAAAACGCATATTGAACATGCTTCTTACATTGTTGTTCAGTGATCAATGTCGTCACCGAATAGGACTATACTGTTTACATATTCCAAGTCGATACGTAAGTCACCTAGCTGGAAATCGATCCCTCAAGAGTTAGGGGGGGGGTGTTAATTTTACCAGAACATCTGTGTGACGACGAACTTATATAGAGACAATGAGAAACCCTGCTGAATAACACTTGAAGTTACCAATTCTAGTGACAGTTCGCCATCAACTGTGATTCGACCAAAAGTGCTTGAGTAAATAGTTTTCATAAGATGGATGGTGTGGCGGTGGATATTTGACATAACTCCTAAACTTCGCATACTTCTCGTCCTGATGACCGTTACGAGATAACGCCCAATGGTGAATTTTAATTCGGAAGACGAAAACGAAGCGTTTATGACGTTTATTATCACACCACACCACACCACACCAATCACAAAACCACAGGAATACAAAGTGAAAATGAAATGATAAGCGAATGCCGTGGGACAAAGGAATAGGATCAAAATGTACACATATTTAGATAGGAAAATGAATGAGTCACCGAATTTAAGTGACTAACAATAAAGCCAGTAGAATGAATGTGTGAATAGGTTGTAACCAATGTACCAGAATACATACTCATACAAATGCGACAATAATAAAGGTACGGAGGTATAAACAAGTTGTTGTTGTTGGAATGATGCTGTCTGTTAAATAAGTCAATAAAATGGGCTTAATCAAACTTCAAGAGGAAAAGAAAACTCTCTTCACTCTCAGCCGTAACAAGGCATTCGGAGGAACTGGTCAAGTGAGAGCTTATGGCGAACTGTCGACGGAATTCTCTACTTCAAGTGGTGTCCGTCTAGGATGTCCACTCTCTCCATTCTTGTTTAATTTTATCATAGACATGCTCTTAGAAATAACCTTATCCTCGTCTGAATTTTCAGGAGTAGACTTGTTACCAGGTGGCTCGCTCATTGACTTAGAATATGCCGATGACACATTCCTACTTGGTGAAGACGCTGACAAAGTGTAGAGTCTTCTGATTACCCTAAGCAACAATGCGAGCATGTTCGGGATGCAGTTCTCATCCTCGAAATGCAAAATGTTGCTTCTAGATCGGGTTGCATCTGCACCTGAATTAGTGATAGGGAGTGAAGTAGTCGAACGTGTAGACCGCTTCACTTATCTGAGGAGTCTCATCCGTGCTGATGGCCTGGTGACTGACGAAATCTCAGATCGGATACAGAAGGCTCGATTGGCTTTTGCCAACCTGCGTCGCTTATGGCGTAGGCGAGAGATCCGTTTGCTGACTAAAGGACGAGTGTACTGTGCAGTAGTTCGCTCCGTTCTCCTATATGGATGCGAAACATGGCCAGTGAGAGTAGATGTTCGTAGGTTACTAGTATTCGATCATAGATGTCTGAGAAGCATTGCTCGTATATTGTGGGACAACCGAGTAAGCAATGCTGTCGTTAGGAAACGGGTGCTAGGTAAGGATAGCAGATAAATAGGTGAAGTATTGAAACTTCATCAGTTGAGGTGATTGGGACATGTGCTGCCTATTCCTAACCACCGACTGCCTCGACGAGCTATGTTTTGTGGTGTAGGAGTAGATTGGAAGAAAGTTAGGGGCGGTCAAACCAAAACATGGCAGAAATCCATGAAGTCATTGACAAGTGGACTGAGTCATGTCGGTAGTTATCGACTACCTGGTTGGGGTCCGCGAGACGAAAGTCATCAATGGTTAGATACCTTGAATGACATGGCTCAAAATCGTTCGCAATGGTGTCGGTGCATTTATTCTTTGTGTTCTCTCAAATCTTAATCTTCTGGATTCTTCAACACCTCTAGTTTTTGACTTTCTAAACTTTTCTCACTGAATCATAGTTCTTGAATATCTTTCAATCCTAACCTCTCTGATTACTTCTAATACCTTTACTACCTCTTCTACTATTGGATTTGAATTGACAGTTATAGCTCTGTGCTGATAAGGCAAGGCAACATGAACTGATGTACTTACGTACAAAGTTCTCCGTTGCATCTGACTGACTGACTGATTCAGAGGGACTCACCATACACTTCCTCAGAAGTAAGTCAGTTCTTTGATACTTTCTCTTACTTTGCAAGTGGTGACAATATGTGATATACTAACTACCTCAAGAATTCGACAAGTTCAGTCTTAAAGTGTAGTGATTATAAAGAAATCATATAGTCACTTAAAATATGATTAAGGCAATTATACAATAATAACAATAGTGATTACATTGCGGATAGTTGCTTCGCCATGACGTCGAAGATTAGCACCAGCTGATTTGGTTCCACCAAGACCACGACATTGTGAGTCATAAGATGATTGACATCCACCTTGTTTAGCACGTACTGTGTAACTGTGCAAAGTTTTATGTACAACTTCATTTGTTCTTTGAATGAAGATGAAGAAAAATAATGGTGAACATACCTTAGGGTAAAATAGTACTGATTAATAACACTAATATGGGTTCATTTTAAAAATCAAGGTAACTATAAACCTAACATGCTGTAACGCAGAGATTCTATTTGCTGGTACGTTGTGTCTTATGAAATGAAAAGGATTTACAAATAAATACTGTTTATTCAGTAATTACGCGAGACGAAAGTCACCAACGGTTAGAGACCTTGAACAACGACATGGCTCAAAATCGCTTGCAATGGCACCGGTGCATTTATACTTTGTATTCTCTCAAATCCTAATCTGGATTCGTTAGCACCTCTACCTTTATCTTTCTAATCTTCTCTCACTGAATTATACTTCTTGAATAATATCTTCAAACCCTAGTCTTCTTCATTACCATTAATACCTCTACTATCTTTATCACTATGGGATTTGATTTGACATTTGCGTCTCTGTGCTAATGTGTGTGGTATTGCAACATGAACTTATGTACATACGTACGAAGTTCCACGTTGCAACTGACTGACTGACTGAATTACGCGAACTGTGCTGCTGAGGTTGCTAGTTATGAACGTCAATCCGTTTCATCTGATGATAGCTATTTCAAACGCATAAGATTTCACGGATATTTCGATTACCAATCTACTGCCCAGATGATCAGATCAATTTTTGGACACAGTTTTAGCAAAACATTTGAGATTATATATTCAAAAACTGCTTCATAATTGATGATACCAGAACAAATGTTAAAAAGAAACAGGATTATGGTTTTTTAAGTACGACAGTGAAGTAAAACAATGACGTAGCTAAAACAGTTGACCTCGGAGGATCTCATACAGGTTTTAAGTAATAGAAACTAAGACAGGATAAGTGGAATATAATAAATAGGGGGTATTTTAAATAAGCTAAAGCTGGTGTAGTGTAGAGCACTTTCAGGAACTCCTGAATTGACCAGCTCCACGGAACACACCCAACATCGAACCAGCATCCACGGACCTCCCAATTAATATTGGCGCACCTACGATTGAAGAGATCAGTATGGCCATCAGACAAATCAAGAGCGGCAAAGCAGTGGGACCAGACAACATTTCAGCAGAGGCAATGAAAGCAGATGTAGGAACAACTGCGAAAACATTTCACATCCTCTTCAAGAAGATTTGGGATAAGGAACAAGTATCATCAGATTGGAAAGAAGGATACCTGATCAAAATACCAAAGAAAGGCGATCTCAGCAAGTGTGAGAACTACAGAGGCATCACTCTTCTTTCAATACCAGACAAAGTCTTCAACAGGGTATTGTTAAACAGAATGAAGGACTTCGTAGGATCCAAACTTCGAGCGGAAACTACCAAAGCCATCATCCAGAAGATACACGTGTTTATTAACAGTTGTCTACGCAAAATACTTCGGATTCGTTGGCTAGACACCATCTGCAACAACGAACTGTGGGAGAGAACAAACCAGGTTCCGGTGGGGGAGGAAATCAGGAAGAAGCGGTGGAAGTGGATAGGACACACAATACGAAAAGCACCTAACTGCGTAACCAGACAAGCCCTCACATGGAACCCTCAAGGCAAAAGGAAAAGAGGAAAGCCAAGGAACACATTACGCCGAGAAATAGAGAAAGATATGAGAGGAATGAACAAACATTGGACAGAACTGGAGAGGGAAGCCCAGGACAGAGTTGGTTGGCGAAAACTGGTGGGCGGCCTATGCTGCATTGGGGGTAACAGGTGTAAGTAAGTAAGTAAGTAAGTGTAACCTAGTTTGTCGAGCGAATTTAATTGGTTATTCACTTATTTGACAGACTATACATATAACAAAATCATAACGATTACTCAAAATCGGAACTGGAAACAATACTGCTGTTTCTCTTACGTTTTGTACTGAAAAAGCTTACCAAATGTAGTCCCCTCAAAGCGGATTTCTGTCAGTCAGTCAGTCAGTCAGCTACAACGTAGAACTTCGTATACACGTACATCAGTTCAAGTTACCATACCACATTAGCACAGAGACGCAACTGTCAGTTCAAATCACATAGTAGTAGAGATAATAAAAGTATTATCAGTAATCGGAGAGATTGAGGTTCGATGATACGATTCAAGAAGTAGAATCTAGTGAAATAAACTTAAAAAGATAAAGTGATGGGTAATTACGAAGGTTAGGATTTGAGAGAACACAAAGAATGAATGTACCAGCGCCATTGCAAACGATTTTGAGCCATGCCATTCATTCATTCAGTTAGTCAGTTAGTCAGTTTTTGCCAACTAGAGTCACTTATGGGGTAGGCGAGATATCCGTTTGCTAACCAAAGGATGAGTCTTCTGCGCAGTAGGTCGCTCCATCCTACTCTACGAGTGTGAAACATGGCCAGTAAGAGTTGAGAATATTCGTAAGTTATTAGCATTCGATTATTGATGTCTTCGAAGCATTGCTCGTGTATCCTGCGACAACCGAGTAAGCAATGTAGTTGTTAGGTAACGAGTACTATGTAAGGATGGAAGATCAACAGATGAAGTAGTGAAACTTTACAAGTTGAGGTGGTTGGGACATGTGTTACGAATGCCTAAACGAGCTATGCTTTGCGACGCAGGAGTGGGTTGGAAGAAAGATAGGGGCGGTCAAGCAAAAACACGGTGCAAATCTATGAAGTCATTGACAGGTGGACTGAGTCATGTTGGTAGACGTAGACTACATGGTTGGGGCCAGCGAGATGATAGTAATCGTTGGTCAGAGACATGGCTCAAAATCGTTTGCGATGGCGCAGGTGCATCCACTTTTTTGTTCTCTCAAATCCTAACCTTCTGAATTCCTCATGATCTCTATCTTTCTCTTTCTAAAGTAATCTCACTGAATAATGCTTCTCGAATCATATCTTCGAACCCTAATCTCTCCGATTACTGATAATACTTTTATTACCTCTACTACTATGCGATTTGAACTGACAGTTGCGTCTTTGTGCTAATGTGGTATGGTAACTTGAACTGATGTACGTACGTACGTACGTACGAAGTTCTATGTTGCCACTGAATGACTTAGTCTAATTACCCACTAAATATGGTAACTAATGCGTATCCTACTAGAACTATAAGAAGACAGAGTGCTGAAACGACACATCAAAACCATAAAGTAGAATAAATATAACCGAGGCTTTTTAAGATTATGTCGAACTCTGAATCAAAAACCGACCCCAAAGTAACTTACCCATCAAAAATACCACCAGCGAATTTACCCCCAGAATAAAGAAGAATAGCCCACCTGCGACTTTGTCGAACACGTGAAACGGATGCCAATAACTCATCCATTGTTGATGGCATAGTCTAAGAGTAATAACAAACGATATGAAGCTAAAGCATTATGAAATGATGAACTTCTTTAGTCATCTTATACCAAATGTCTAACCTGATCTACAGTTTTAGTAAAGAAAGAAGTTTCATTCGACTATAATGTAACTGATGAAACGGAATCATACATTACTAACAACAAAATGTCAAACATGCAGTAGCAATTTGCTGATATCTAGATTTTATCTCTAATGAAATCGACAACATGCGGTACTTTGATATTAAACTAACTTTTCTTTTGGTTCAAACCAATCCGTAACACTCAAATGTTTAGGTGTACGTAGGTTTCCATTTAAAATGTTTAGGATCTCTACTTATCCATTAGATAAGTACATTTGAGAGGAAGTGCAACGGTGGTTAGGATATGAATTAAAACGAAAAAAAGATTTATCGCATAACTCTTACGGAAAAATTAAATAAGTTTGGGCTCTCGATAAAGGAAGTGGGTCATCACAAAGCTCATTTATATTCGTCTACATTCCAAGAAACGTACACAGAGTAAATCACAGTACACTAGTGCAAATATATCCAATTTTGTTTACTAGCCGTACTGGTTTCATAACTAATGTATCAACCTCGGAATCACTGAATAATTACCGATTATATATATATATATATATATATATATACCGAATAAAGCTATAATTAATCTAAAAATAGGTTACCTTCCTTGTAAATAGAACACAGCGATTTATTCCAATTATTTCTGAATTATAATTTCTAAAAAATAACATTTGTTTATGTGACGATGCAGTAAGTGACGATGCAGTAACTGTATTAGATGATGTATTGTGATCACAGTCACCAGTGTCAACATGTGGTTCTATAGTTGATGACAATGAACTAATTGGAACCATTTCTGAAACATTTTCTATTTTGCCTTGTTTCAAAGTTTCAAATAAATTTAAATCAACTGGACAATAGCCACGAAGCGATTGATTTATATTATAAATATGCCATTCACTTTTGAAATGTTCCCGCTGGAGTGAAAAAAAAACAATCATTATCATAAGTTTTTGACGGAAGATACCATGTCAACAGCATTATCCATTTTCAACTGACAAAGATTACAATCAAACTTTTGAAGGGATGAAATGTAGTGTTTTGTGAGAGAATTTGTTGTTTTTGTATCTGTTACGCATTAAGTACGATTGTTTCAACTTACCTGTATCTTCAGAAAGATGGTTGTTTAACTTCTCCCCAACTAAAACTAGGCCAGTGAGCTTTTCGACGGCGATTTTTTGGTCGAAAAACTGGTAGCGATCGCACGTACGTCTGCACTGGCGACTGACAAGACCAACATTAGAAGACATTTCGACGTACGCCAGACAATTTTTCTAAAACACAATTAGATGGATAATCGTACTTCAGAAAGAGGACCAATCATTCAAGTGAAAGTGATACAATTTGCCCCTGAAAGTAGTATATTCTTAGCTGTTAGTTATTGAGGCTAATTTCTAGTCGTAAAAGCCGATTGTGCAGTACGTTTCAAATAAAGGAGACAGTTTCAACACACAGGATCAGTGTAAGGGAAGAAATGTTAAGCAACATAGTAAACGGAAGAACCACTCAGAATTGAGAATGAACTGAAACCCCACGTATGAAGAGTAGTAGAAATATCCCTTGATACCATTTAAAACGTTAAAATGATTGAGGAAAATAATTTGTGCCACCAAGTTAAAAACGTTAGTTCGAAACGTATCAAGCGTTCAATACTGTCCCTGCAGACTGGATATAACCACCAAACTACAATACCACTAAATCCAAGCCCTGAACTTTTAGTCCAGGAGCAAGCTCCAACACCTTAGCACTTGAATTTGTGTACGAACAAACCAGTATCTCTTGCCTTTAGCGCTAAATTTACACGTGACTGGACCATTTGGTCATTGTCGTTAATATCAGTTCATAATTTTTTAAACCTATCCCTAAATTTTTCCAGGTTTTTTTCAAGGTTATATAAAACGACTATATGCATACGGATAACTTTTTTATGATATTGTTCTCAATTTACGGGAAAACTAATTTAAAGAAGTGTAACACCATGGTATAATATTCTCAAATCTCTCCTAGTTTATGGTTAGTTTGTATCTTTATATCTGATGTGTGATAGCATTGTAAAAATAACATACAGTACTTCATAAAGCATAGTACACATACTTAATGACTAATTTCCATCCCACTGTAAAGTAACGCAGTATTTGGACAACAACACTAACATCCAATATCCAATATCTTATTCTCTAGCTAGTATAAACTAATAGATTTTTCTGCCCTCGATTGTTGTTCTTCCAATACGATTCCAGGTATCTGGTGATGTAAGTTCAATGGATTTCAGTCTAGCCACTCGACTGCACTAATTACAGTCAGGTATTAGTTACGAATTTCTGTCCAGTGATTTGAGTGAGTGCGTTTGTTTCAGGGTAATAGGGTTTCTGGATACCAGCGGCTATCATGTTATCATGTCGGGGACCAGGTATTTGCAACATGGAGAATAATCACAAGGAAATTCGAATGCAAGTAAAAAAAGAGAAATTTCAAAACTTCGTAAATAATTAAACAAGTTAATTAATTAATTGGCAGTGAAGATTTTGCCAATGTACGAAAGCTTAGGCGTAAAGGAGTTTGGAAGAATAAGTTAATTATTCGAATAAACTACAATAGTAAAAATTAGAAAGCTCCAAGATATGTATTAGGAACAGATGGTCCAATAAGGAGATGATAATCGGTACGTGAATGTGCGTTTAGCAAGTCTCTTCTTCAAGTTATCCACTGAGAGGGTTGTGGTCACCTCGGCTGCAAGGGCATTCCAAGTTGCGACAATTGTTAATGAAAGGAAGTGTGCACGAACCTGTGTGCTCGTTCTTTGATGTGTAATATTTGCGGGTCATCTCGAGGTGAGTGGTGATAATGTTTTGACAAGATGCTCATGTTGGGATGATTTGGAGTACTTATTATGTTTTGAGCCATTATTAAGTCACATCTGATTCCCTTGTAACTCAGAAAGAACAAGCTCAAGTGCTTCAGTCTATCTTCTTAGGGTTTATTCTTCACTCACTTAGTTGCTCGTCTCTGCACTCAATCCGGGTGACAAAGGTCTCCTTCAAAGAAAAGGGGTGCGACGACAATGTGAACTTCCAAGTGCGGGTGTGCGTAATGTTAAAGAGAGTTAGGACCAGTTGTGGGTTGACTAGACCAAGTTATCTTCACATAAATTAAAGAGCTGCGTTAGCATTGGCTACATCCCCTTTGTAGTTTGAGCTGAGCTTCGGGCTTTCTGTGGTTATAAGACCGAGATCGCGCTCTAAGGAGACATTAGGGAGCAGACTTCCACTGAGGACGTAAGTTGTTAGCGTCACATCGGGCCGAGTGTTCATAACGAGACATTTTGACTGATTAATTTTTTACTCGTTGTCCACTACCCATTCTTCAATTGCCGCAAGATCCTTTTGAAGCTCGGTTGAGTCATATTAGCTTTTCATGGACCACCAGATCTTTGCACAGTCTGCCTAGATTAGTTCCAGTGAGTTAATTTTTATAACAGGTCATTAATTAATATCAGGTAGAGGAGTAGACCTATATTGGTCCCCAGTGAAACTTCTGATGTAAAGACTCGTCAGCTCGCATGCACTCTATCGACCTTGGTACGAAACATTCTGCTCTCAAGGTAGTTTCTGAACCATGACAAGACTGTATCATTGAAGCCCATCTTCTTAGCCTTTGTAATCAGGCGTGTTACGTCCAGTTTTTTTCTTTTTGATCCTTTGAAGCACGGTTGTCGATGTATTTGCAATTCACGATTCCAAATATTAAACCAAAGGGAGAACTCCAAAGTAGATACCAAAGTTTATTCCAAATCACAAAATCAACCAAAATATGTTATTACAAATAGACGACCAATGTCGTTCTAACAACAATAATTATAATAATTACAATTACCTTCTATTTTATGGGTTCTTGGAGCAAAAAACTGCAAACGAACAACCAAGAGAAACGGGAGTCCAAAATGGCCGAAAATAATAATTCAAACAAGTTGATAAGTTAAGTAAAACAAATGTACCCAAAAACCGGTGAAATTAATGATAATTATATAAAGGTTTTGATCAGCAAAATGTCTTCGTTCCTCCCGTAACAAGGCGTACGAGATGTTTTGTATCGAAGGCCTTTACGAAGTCAATGAGTACTATATGAAGCTGTATTTTTCCGTCCATCTGTCCCATGGTACGAGAACAGTGGATGCACATGACCTGCCTTTCCGAAACCCTCATGGCAGTTTAGTGGTGATCGGGTCGAGATTGACTATGATCATCAACAGATACTGATAACTATCCAGTCATATTAAATACAAATAAATCGAGGGTAAAGAATATATTTGAAGGAGAAAGTGGGCGATACAATGAGCAGCAAGTTATGAAGGATGGCAGCAACGCGAAAAAAGTTCGCGCGTAAGTAAGTGTTTTTTAGTGCAGTTAAACAAATCGAGTACAATAGAAATGTTTTCGATAATTGCGTTTCCTTCGTAGGAGTGTTCGACTACAGCAGATCTAGCTTTTATCCATGAACTCCCTCATTAGTTCATCAATCAGTGCTTCCATTACCTTCGACAGTATTGGTAGTAATGTGACTGATTTGTAGCAGGCTGGATTTTTCCAGTCTCCTCTTCAACAGATTGGAGAGAGAGTAGCCTGTCTTCAGTCGCCTTGGGGTAGATGTGACTCCAGTGAGTGCCTGAACCGATCACAAACCGGTGGACTGAGGGTTCCTGGACATTGTTTCAAGACAATAAGACGAATATTGTCACATCCTGATGGCTTTTTTGACGCAAGGACTTCGGTTTTATGACTACTAAGTCAGGAATACGTCGGAAATTCCATTTGCCATCAACTGGCAAGATGTTTGAGTACTCTGAATTTGTAAGTACCTGGTTTAACTTATCACTGGAGATGGTGTTAGAAATCGCGGCCATCTCTAGTTTGGTAAGATCTTCGCCATCGGGTAGATATCTGAACTCAGTAGCCGAATAGATGAAATGGTGTCATTTGAGGCGAATGTATGTCATATGTGGTTAGTGTATCCTAAAATCTGAGTTAATATGTTTCTTTCTGGAATCATTAGGAGATATGCGTTCGGAATATGAAGAATGATTAAAGATAACTCGAGTTCAGAGGAGCTTAGAAGAGATCATCTACATTGATTAAGTAAACACTGCGAGTAGACTAAAATGAAAGAATAATAGGTGACGGAGAAAAGCTGGTGGTATTTGATAGTTGTAGTGTTACGCAAGTTACGAGAAAAATCAGGCAGAGTTTGTTCAAACGGAATTTGGATATCCATGAATGTTTATTAAGGCTCTTCTTGAAGCCATCGACCAAGAAGTCTGCTGTCACATTAGCTGAGAGTGCGTTGCAACAAAAGGACGCTCCTGATGAAGATTAGAAGCATACATAGGTGTTAGCTCTTCGACGGGCAGAATTTTAGGACTTACCTCCTAGAGAGTGGTAGTGGAGACACTAGAGGGTGTTTCGTTGAATTAATCGAACTTAATGTAATATGGGTTAACTGTAACATCTACCGACGAGTTACTCAACTTCATTTTTGCATTTATGATGTGGTGGCGGGAATATGTTTAATGCAGTCGACTACAAGAACTTGATACTACTTTAAAAGAGAAAAAAATAAAATTTAGCCCTGAGTTCGAAATAGTTGAAACATTGAAAGAGCTAATAATATGGAAGCAGGGTGTGCGTGAGTTCAAGCGTGCAGAGGAATCCGTGAGACCGAGGGCTTTATTAAGAAGCTTAACAAATTCGTACAGTCCATCTGTCGTCTGTATTTTCGAGGGAAGGCTTTTCCGTATCAGAGCATACTTAGTGAGGAAGACGTTTTCCCAAGTTTTTGATTTATACTTCGAAATTTTGACCGTAGATACTTTATCCTGGAGGCTTAGATAATGACTACTCTACCAAAGAAGTATGTGAGTTTGTGCGGGAGCTTGAAGTAAATGATTATATTGGAGTTAAGCCTACTTTTCCAGAGTGTTTCGGGTTGAGGTTCTTCACATCGAAGAGAGATAGTCAATGTATGAGTTAGTTTTAATTATTTTACGAATGAAATTCCTTTGTATTACTCCAACCTTCAGTATATCAGGTAGGCCTATATTTGAAAAAAAGAATGAATAGTATTCAGCTGTAGGCCTTACGCATTTTTTGCAAAGAATCGTTCTGAATTCTCTGATAAAGAAGTTACGAAAAAGAAAATCCAGCATTTTTCTCATTCGGAAACCTTTGTTGGGATTATATTCAGGGAATTTTAGGCTGTGAGGGCAATGCACTATTAGATCACTTGATGATATGACTTTAGGCTGTACATTCTCGCTGAGAATGAAACTTGCTTCGTCAAATGTGCCCCCAAAACACAGCCAGATACATTTGTCGGCACTGAGTTCTAAGTCCTAACGCTTATCCTAGTTATCTACATTTGTGAGTTCAGAATGGATTGTTTGCGTCAAATTTCCTAAGTCGCAATTGTCAGTTATATAGATCACTTCTAGGTCATTCACGTAGATGTAGGTTTTATCGGTGTTGAAGCAACTGCATATGCTGTTGATATAGATTATGGACCTGAGACACTTCCCTGCACAACACCACCGGTTATTGGTCAAGGTGTATATGCTAATTTTAGTAACTTTGTATCAGTTCGTGAGGAAAGATCTAATTCATCTAAATAGGGGTTCAGTAATCCCGATTCACCGAGGTATTTTAATTAAGAGATTGAGAGGTACCTTATCGAAAGCCTTCTTGATATCAAAATGCAACACGACCACTTGTTGCTTTTGATCGCGTATGCTGCTAACTTCATTGAAGAAATCCATCAGACGTGCAATGCATGACCTAGTTTCAATGAAGCCGTATTTTGAGGGGTTCATAAGACCCAACCTGAGTAACTGATCAGATAATTGATCTTTTATCGATTTCTCCATTACCCGAAGGTTTTAATGGCGGCCTGAATGTTGCTACGGTCAAAGTTGATGGTATTAAGATTATCCTTGTACATGCAGTTAGGAGTAGTATCTGGGGTATGATATAAGTTCGGGTTCAGGGAGAACTATGTACTTAAGAGTTCACGAATAACAGTTTGATCATAATAAATCTCCTTATCATACAGTTTAGAATGAATGTTGTAATCTGTGTTCTTTTATATGAGATTTTTAAGCAGATGACAGAGATTTTATGATTAGCATTTGGTAGCGAGTGCAATACGCTCCTCTATTTGTTTACGCATTTCAAGCTCATTTTTCACACCCTCAAGTACAGAGTAGATTTGGTACAGGATGCTGAAGTCCTTTGATATGCAATACGCCCACTTTATTCTAAGTAGCTTAGCCCTGAGTTTTTGGTTGATACAATGAGTCATTTTTTTGAAAGACATTTTAGAGAAGAAAATAGTGTTTAGCGCATATTTAATGGTGACATTCAATGGATGAATTGTTTCAGAGAGTTCAAGACTACTAAAGAACGTAGTCCAATTGGAGTGATAAATTAAAAAGTTTGAGCGTTCTCAGTCAGCGTGTTCATAGTCACTGTGTTGAAAACACTTTATTGTTTTGGATTCGTTGCATTTTGCAAGAAACGGAAGCGTGAAGAGAACTATTATATGGCCATTGTTGGGAAAATTTTCACAGACCGCCAAAGATGTTAGTGTGGTATCATGATAAAATATCAAGTCCATAATGTTGTAGTTACATTCATGGGCGTATACAGAAATCCGTGTCGAATCAGGCACATTATTAAGGACAGTCTCACTAAATATTTCTGCTCTGATGTTTCTAGTTACGACAACCACCACTCTTCTTAAGCTCTTAGTCACAGTGAAAGAGTCCATACGAGTCGATTAGAAGATATGAGCCGGGAACATCAGGAGACAAAAAACTTCCAGTTATCAGGACAATTGAAGCTTGTTTAAAATTACCAGGGAGTGTAGGTTAGTCATTATATTGATTACGGATTGAGTTTAAATGGCATTAATATGTAGTCAGCGAGTCAGATACCAGATTGACTATGCTCACCACTAAATGTTCCATAATATCCCGCCGTTATAAAATCAAAATAAATCCATGGTCCTAGGTTTTACTGAAGGAGACGGTAGGCATTACATGGGGAGCATGGCATAATAATCACGAAGTCTTAGACCTGCTTCTGTCACTAACATTCCAATAACTGATGCTCAGTATATTTTTTACACGCTAGTATGAAACAAGTGATTACTTCACACTCGATTCTTGTTCTTTCCGTAAGTTTCCAAGTATTTGGAAAGGAACTAGATGTTATTCAGGCATAGGGGATGACAGCAATACTATGAGAGTATTACTATTACAGTCATTTTAAATGTGCCCAACAGAAGAAAGGGAGAGAGAGCTGTGTTATTGACCAGCAAATGCTGATAATGAAGGTGATGACTTGAATCCACCCAAGTTTATCAGGCACAACTGTCTGTTTGTTTCGGGATCCGTTTTATTAATGATACGACTTATCAGTAATACTGAGGTTGCTCTCACATGCTTGCTACTTCCTAGACTAGTGTTTCCAGTTTTGTTGTGCGATCGCTATTCTACCAAGATAGCATGCAATGTGCTTAGTCAGGCTTTGACAGGAAGAATTAGGAATTGGCATATGGTGAAGAAAGATGTACAGTGAACAACATAGTTATCAATGTTCCTCAAAAACTTTATTGTTGTTGCTTAACCTTCGGCTTTAATGAGCAGACATCCAGATTCCTACCTGAACTTCTATTTTTCTGATTCTACCCACCTTAATACCCATCATAACTCATCGTTCGTTACTGCTATACTCCCTAATTTGAAGACTGTCTTATTACAATTTGTAGAATCCATTTTAAAAGCTTTTTATTGGGAAAATCCCTCCATGTATATATTTGTAATATGTTCTTACTGACTCTTTCTGTGCTACATTTTGGTGGTCTGTTAATCCCATTTTGGGATGTTAATATTTGTATTTTGTTATAGTTTCTAATTTTTGAACCTTTATTGGAGTTTCTGTGTTTCCTACTGAACTGTATTATGTTGTTTAAGTTGATACTTAATTATGGCGACAGCCATATTGGATTTGATACCCTGGCGGTTAAACGTGAATCTTCAAAAATCGTATTTTCTTCGTAGAAGCGTTCCACTACAAATATTAAGTAGGATAAGCACTCGCCTTTTACAGATGGGCATCAGGGGGGTCTTTTGCTGCGCTATGTAGAGAAGAGGACGAAGTAGGAATATAACATTTATAACTATATTTGGTTTATTTGTGATCAATACTGTCCGTGGGAGAAAGAAATTCAGAGATCAGGTATGTTACACACAATAGAACTTCGCATGAGAACCACCCAAGAAACCTACTGTTCACCTTTCCTGTTTGTACTCACCTGTCGAAAATGCAGCTGTATCAAAATGTTCCTATCAGTTATATGGTGTAAATATGCTATCAGAAACAGAATCTTATACTTGATATAACTGCTACAACTTTTGCAGTAAATGTGATAGCATTTGTGACAATTTGATCTAGCCTGTAAACTGGCATGCCTCTCGTATCATACTGTTATTTGAGAATAAATATATTTCAATTTTCACGGTCTGTTAATAGTTTCTAAGATAAGCCCAGATATCAGGTTTCCGGGGTATTCATACGAGGATCACTCAGAAAACAAGATGAAAACTCTCACATGTTTCAGATCAACAGTATAGACTGCTTGAAAACGAACTCTGCAATCTCAGTAAACAAAATGGACTAGTTTTGTGAACTAAGCAATGCTAGCATTACTTATCTGATAGAAACACTTGAAAACATGATTATCAAATAGTGGATCAGGAGCTGACAATACCAGACATGCCTTTGTTTCGTCACAACAGGGAAACTGAATTGAAAGGTTGGGTGTCTCCACACCTACAGTCCTGTGTGTACCACATCAACTATGCACTAAAGAGTTTGTCAATCTGAATGAATATGTATGGTGCTCAGTGAGATTACCTAACACCTCAGAGTGTCTAGTTGGAATCATCTACAGAAAATATACCACGGGTAATGAAAATGAAAAATGCATGCTGAAAGGATTTTTCCTCTCTACTCGTCTTGGATACGCTGATATCTTAATTTTGAGGGACGTCAATCTTTTCAAGGCTGACTTTGCTCAGCACACATACGATGGAACTGATAACACAACTGGAACTCAGTTCTTCAACCCCACTCAAGACCATACATTATTTGAACGTGAAGTCGGTAACTTGATAACGCAACAATCAGACTCCATCACTATCGGAATTCATCTTCAGCAGTTGAAATGGGAAGCTTGCCTCCAACTTGATATAAACGCCCACTGGAATTTGCGACTGAACAATATCTTACATACTATGAACTAGTCTGTTTCTTGAACGGTTCCCGAGACGGTAGAAGTAACTCACAGTCACAAGTAATCTCACTCTTCCAACCTAGAAACTAAGAAGAACTACTAGGCGTAACATAAACGAACTAGTAACAGAAACGTATACGGATAATTCAAACTAATAAGGAGCTGATGTTCAAACGCATCAAGAGAAGATAGCCTATAATTTCAAATCAAGCTGATCGACAATTTTCTTTCGAGTCATGGGAGCCTATTCTGCCATAGAGCCTCTATTTGGCAGGACAAAGACAGAGTTTCCCAGTTGTTAGGCCCCACCAACAACGATGGTGATGCTGCAAGGTTTCTGGCAAAACAGTTTCCACAAACGTTTCAACCTTCGCACACTAACGATAGCAATCAGAGTTTTACCTACGACCTAAGAAGAACATCAGAAGGGAACCTGAGCGCTGATATGATTTTTCGAAAACTATATCATCTAGACCAGGATATGTTTCACTATGCTATACTGAAAAAGCGGCTTCACTCTTGGTAAAACTGCTTAGAGTGATATTCTCAGACTCTCTAAAAGAACGCACGGTTCTAAGCAGTTGGAAGCAAATGGGGCTGACGCAATAAACCTTGGAGCTGCTTTCCTATCAGTACCATCAAAAGTTATGGAGTCTTAGGTATATCAAGGTCTATGCGACTATTAATTATCCATATATTACATGGTTTTAAGATTGGGCACTCCTGTATAACCAACCTCCTGGCTGCAATGGGCAGTTGAACAACCACCCTCGATTACAAGGACAAGATTGGTGTCATCAGCCTTGACTTACCAAAAGCTTTCGATAGGGTCAATCATTTATGTTTCATCAACAGGCTCAAACTATTAGTTATCATCCCACCTTTATCAGACTAGTTTAATGCGTACCCATATAACCGAGTTTTTAAGGTTGGAGTAAACTTTAACTTTTCTTGGGCTACAGAATGTCCTCAGAAAGTCCCTCGGGGCTCATCACCGCTTCTATGTCTAATTTTTATAAACGAACTTCTTCAACAGGCATGGTCTGAGTTAATACTTCTCTGTGAAAATGTACAACTTCGGGGAGACTTTCGCAGCCAGGATGATAAGCTGACTCCTTAGAACGATCTGAACTGTATTCAGAGTTGGGGGAATAACAACTTACAATACTTCAAGGTGCAAAATAAACCGCCTGAGACATACTACGGACTAGGTATACAACTAAATGTACTCTCCTCTAAAGGTTTCACAAGACGTAGAAGATCTATGAGTCTTGGTAAGTTTTGATTCAAGGATTTACGCAAACTGTGACAAAAACTCATTTTTAACACGCCCTGCATTAGTAAACTTGAAGCTCATTTTTAGTCCATTTATTACCGAAAATTTCGCCCTAGTTGGAGTAATAAAACATAGTGTTTCTTCCCTCACTCCAAAAAGAAGAGCGGTAGCTTGTTGGGGATATTAAATCCCCAGAACTCTCCTGATAAATGTCTTTATTTTAGATTTCATTCATAAGCTGATCAGTTGACCTTGAGATCACATTTCTAACCAGGAAAAGCCTTGGCTGTGATTGGTTACGGTGTTATTTTGGTGTGCCATTTTTGTGACTGTCTCAAGGACATTTCTATGATGTATAAATAAAGGAGATTAGGGCGCTTGAGGGTATTGCGCTTGCTGGGTGTATGTAGAATATACTTTCTATGCCAAATCAAGACTTCTTGTTAGTTTCTTTGGGTCAACGGATCAGAGTAGCCTTCCTGGACACGGTTCATTGTCTCGTTCTCATTTATCGACTAAGATAAACCCGTAATAGTTCCAAGCATAGAAAGTGACGAGCATAACATAGCTTCAAGTCAATGAAGAAGTCAACGAAAGAATATAGAGTAGTAAGGCAGTTGGATATGTACCCAGAGTATTGTTTAACAATTCATAGAGTAGCAGGCAAAGTAACAAGAAGTCAGTAGATAAAACTCATACAGGCTGTTAAAATTAAAATAAACTGTGTCAGGTTTACAGTGGATTCTGAATTCGGAAAAACAGTTATAGAAGTTTAGATACGCGCCTTGCTCGGATACCGCAAAAAGAAAGCAATTTATCTAGGTAAGAAACAGTTTCTTATTAATTAGATAATAAAGATAACTACCTGCTAGGATACTCACCAAATATCCTAAGAATACTGTTTTTAGAAGTACAGTCCTATTGGCCGAAATTATGATCGTTCTAACCGTCAAGGTCAAATACTTCAATGTTGCTTTTTATTGGTCATCTGGACTGTCAATGTCATTCAAATGTTCTTTTCTATTGGTCGGCCTACAAACTGGTCAATGTCACAGACATTGACGCTCTTTCTT
>OX103977.1:1441589-1471112 GCA_944470395.2 Schistosoma turkestanicum
GTTCAACAAAGAATTTTAACGTGTACAGATGAGATCAGTCTATATAATGATGATGATCCTTGAGAAAACAAGTTTCTCTAGGTTAAATAATATACACTCTATTAGTGAATATTGATCATGAAGACAATATCTAATTTTCTCTGGAATGATTAAATTTTCAGGTTCTACCAAAATGTAATACTTTTGAATCTCTCTCTCTCTCTTCCTATACACATATATGGGCCATTTGTTACCAAATGTAATATTACTTTTGTGAGGCCGTTCTGATTACAATTGATTTGTTTGTATAAAATTTAAAAATCTTTAATGGCCAACTGCTCAGTCAGTCAGTCAGTCAGATGCAACGTAGAACTTCGTACGTAAGTACATCAGTTCATGTTGCCATATCACATATTAGCACAGAGATGTAATTGTCAATTCAAATCCAATAGTAGAAGAGGTAGTAAAGGTATTAGAAGTAATCGGAGAGGTTAGGATTAGAAGATAAGTTTAGAAAGACAAAACTAGAGGTGTTGAAGAACCCAGAAGATTAGGATTTGAGAGAACACAAAGAATAAATGCACCGGCGCCATTTTGAACGATTTTGAGCCATGTGGTTCAAGGTCTCTAACCATCGATTATTATCATCTCACGGACCCAAATCAGGTAGTCGATAACCACCGACATGGCTAAGTCCACACGTCAATGACTTCATGGATTTCTGCTATGTTTTGGTTTGGCCGCCCCTGACTTTCTTCCAACCTACTCCTAAACCACAAAACATAGCTCGTCGAGGCAGTCGGTGGTCGGGCATTCGTAATACATGTCCCAACCATCTCAACTGATGAAGTTTCAGCACTGCTAAGGTTTTATAAATTGTTTATTTTGTACAATTTAGAAATTTATCTTCAATGAACTAAGAAGTAGGTAGCTCTTTGTTGAATCCGGGAAACTCAAGTTCAAATTGATTTTCAAAAAAATGCACGATTTGGAATTATTACAAACATTTAGCATTAATCAAAACAGTGAATGTCCTGGTGCTTACATAAATTTGGCGATATTGAAGTGAAGTTATTGAATAAACATTTAGTGGTATGTAGTTCTAGGTTTAATCATAATAGTCTAACTTACTTGTTGAGTGCAGGTTTATATAGTGGCCGGGGTCTGAAATTGAAACTTACAGACCAAGAAGTCAAATGTTTTTTAACTTTCATTTCTCCGAACTACATAACTACATCAATTTATGTTCAAAACTGATTGATTTAATCGAAGTGTTTATTTACATTGTCAGTCTTTATGATCAGATTATTCATACATATATATACCAAAATCATCCCAGTGAATTATATCAATCTTTATCGTCATTTCCATGGGATATTTCTAAGCAAATGTCACCGCAATTTTTTAATTGAAAGGCGAACTGTATACTACCATGAAACTGTGTACAATATTACATTGGTAATATTACGTAACCATGATAATTTATGTTAACGAGACTGTACAAAAATAAATGATTTCAGAACATACTCAAACTATTTTTGTGACCAGTTTAGAATGTTTACTGTTTACTAAACAATTCAAATGAAATAATGAGCAGAGATTTTGTAAAAAAAGAAACAGATTGTCAAATAAGATGGCAAATTATTGTAATGTATTTTCGGTATGTGTAAATAACTTATTTAAAAATATAATTTCAACTGGTACCTACCTACCTACCTACCTACCACATTAATTCAAAGTTAAAGATGTGTGGTCTAAATTTAATAGTCTAAAGAATTGACAATTTAATACTAAAGACAAAACATTGGATTAAATTCAAAATATCATAAAAATTTATCAAGAAATGTTATGACTAATATGGATATTGAAATCATGAATCGATCAATGTTAGACCACCATTAGAAACCTGGAAGCATTAGAGGCTGTTTCGTCCTGATATGGTACACTCATCAGCAGTGCGCATCCGTGACTCCCGCACTTCGCAGGATTCGGGCCGTGGATCTTTGTTCTTGCGCTCGAACGCCTAACCTCAGTGGTACAGAGTTCCATACCAGGTTTCTAACGGTGCTCTAATATTGATTGATTCATGATTGACTCATTTAGCAACTGAACAATATCCACAACCCCATAATGTTATTTGGATATGAACTTGGTTTATCTACTTGGAATATAGAGAGATGATTGAGAAGTCTAGATATTTTTGATTTAGACAAATCTCTCCTTTCATAGCCCAATGTATTTGCGAGATTTATTACTAGGATTTAAACTGTTTTTTTATCGTTATAGTTGGTATGTAGCGAAGGAGAACACAGGTGAGGGCGACCGAATTGTATTTAACGAAAATTACAGAGTTACTCAGTAAAATAGGAAAACCATATCGTAAATCGTTCATTTGTAAACTATCAGTTCATCATATCGAACTGGACTGTTCCTATTGCAAAACATCAATCCATTGTCACTCACTATTCATGCGTTTCATACAAATTCCATTGTGTTCTTCTAACTCTTCCTTTCTTGATCTTCCCTCCCATCTTCTGCTGCCAGACATTACATTGACACTCACGTCATATACTACTTATAAGTAGCTTGCACCACAGGTAGACTGAAGCATTCTTATGGTCTTAGTTGTACATCTAGTAAGTTCTCATAATTAAACTTAGCCTCATTAACACACACACACAATCCTATCTTATATGAATCATTTTGACAGGAATATGACATAACAATGACTCGGTCAGACCTGTGTTGTTCTTTATTTTTTATATTGATTGATTATATCAAATATTTTTGATTTGTTCCATTGTACTACTTAAATTTGAAATAATTTAATTCGTTGACATTTATTCTCTGAAGAAGAAGTAGCTGATATTAAGTCACGAAACATTAGAAGATTTTTTTTTATAAAACTCTTCTATTCATAGAAATACTACAAATCTATTATTATTTTTATGATTATTATAAAAGGAGTAAGTTAGACAGACAGACAGACAGACAGATACAACGCAGAACTTTGTACGTCTGTGTACATCAGTTCAGGTTGCCATACCACATCAGCACAGAGACGTAACTGTCAGTTCAAATCCAAGAGTGATAGCAATAATAGAAGTATTAGCAATAATGGAGAAGATTAGGGAGCGAAGATATGATTCGAGAAGTATAATTCAGTAAGATAAGTTTAGAAGGAGAAAGGTAGAGATTATGAGGAATGCAGAAGCTTAGAATTTCATAGAACACAAAGAGTGGATGCACTTGCGCCATTGCAAACGATTTTGAGCCATGTCATTCAAGGTCTCTAACCATTGGTGACTTTCGTCTCGCCGACCCAACCAGATAGCCTACATCTGCCAACATGACTCAGTCAACTTTTCAGTGACTTTATGGATTTCTGCCATTTTTTGATTTGACACCACAAAACATCGCTTGTCGTGGCAGTCGGTGGTTAGGCATACGTAACACATGTCCCAACCACCTCAACTGATGAAGTTTCAATACTCCATCTATTTGATTTGCTGTCCCTACATAGAACTCGTTTTCTAACGACAGCATAGCTTTACGGTTGTACCAGGATGTACGAGCAATTCTTCCGAAACGTTGATGATCGAAGACTAGTATCCTACGGAAGTCCTCTACTCTTAACGGCCATGTTACAGAGCCATAAAGTAGGATGGAGCGAACTGCTGCACGGTAAACTCGTTCTTTGGTTAGCAAACGGATATCTCGCCTGCCCCATAGGTGACGCAGGTTGGCAAGAGCCAATCGAGCCTTCTGTATCACTGCTGAGATTTCGTCACACACCAGGCCATTAGCACTGCTGAGACTCCTAAGATACGTGAAGCGGTCTACACGTTCGACTACTTCACTCCCTATCACTCACTAGTTCAGGTGCCGACCCAACCCAATCTTGGAGTAAGTTAGAAAAAAAATGGTCAAGAAGATATGACATTGATTTGCCAAGTTATTTTATCTACGTTGGATTTACGTTATAAGGAGAGAGAGATACAACAAAACTTTCTAGTTGAAGTGTTCAAAACAGCCATCATCTGTACGTACATAATTAGTGGTTTGACTTAACTAACATCGAATCTAGTTGTGATTGTTGTTCTTTTACGTTTCATTCGTTTCAATTCATTTGTTATTGTTTCGAAATGATCTTCACTATCGTAATATTTCTCACAATATACAAAAATAAGAGTTCCACTTAGTTTGTCAGGTGTAGATTTATGACAATTTCTGTAGTTACACATTTTTGAAACCATGAATCGATCAATCTTAGACCACCATTAGAAACCTGGAAGCACTGAAAGACGGCCGTTTCGTCCTGGTATGGGACTCCTCAGCAGTGCGCATCCACGACTGTTGCACTCCGCAGGATTTGAACCCTGGATCTTCGTTATTGTAGGCGGGTTGCAGGTGTCGTGGATGCGCACTGCTGAGGAGTCCCATAACAGGATGAAACGGCCGTCCAGTGCTTCTTCCAGGTTTCTAATGGTTGTCTAACATTGGATCGATTCATGGTTTCAAAATTGTGTAACTTAACAATTTTCACAACCCCTGTAATGCAAATTTCTGTAGTGTTCATAATTGTTAGTATGAAAAAAAATAATGCTTGGCTTTTGACTGTTCAGTTAAAAGTATGTTTATAGATGATATTTTCAAGTGCGTCACAAGATAAGCCCGTACTTGGAGCCCTTAAGGTTAAAAGAAAAAAGGAAGGCCAAGGAACACATTAATTACGCCGAGAAATGAAGACAGATATGAGAAGAATGAACAAAAATTAGTACAGAACTGGAAAGGAAAGCCCAGAGCGGAGTAGGTTGGAGAATATTGACCGGCGGCCTATGTTCCATTCACGGTAAAAATACAAATATGTTAACGATAAATACTTCAGGAATAGTTTGTTGAACGTTGTGTTATAGTTGTCTGGTTGGAGTCAGCGAGGCGACAGTAATCGATGTTTAGAGACTTTGAACGACATGGCTCAAAATTTTTTGCAGTGACACAGACACATCCACTCTTTTTGTTCTCTTAAATTCTAATCTTCACTGAATTATACTTCTTCGAACTCTAATTTTCTTTAAAACCGCAAATACTTCTACTATCTCTACCGCTATGGCATTTCAGTTGGTAGTTGCATCTCTGTGTTACTGTGGTATGGCAACCTGAACTGATGTACACAGACGTACGAAGTTCTACGCGTTGTAACTGACTGACTCATTTAATCATTCAGGAAAAGTTTCACGTTATATATCTTTCCATGTCACTCAAACTATCATCATTTGTAACATTGAGTTGTTTGTAGATTTATGCTTAGTGTACAACTACTACAATATCATATATAGTGTCTTTGTAATTTTGTTGTGCACAAAGTGCATATTTCACCATGAAACCAATCGATAATCATCAATGACATACAAATGATCATTTGGTTTATTGAAATAGACTATAATAGAAAGAACAAAATTCTCATTTTCTCTCTAATGTTCACACGTTGTGTTTTATACTCTTTCTTGTTCAACTAGTATTATCTTGATTAGTGAACAGTGAAACAAAGTATATATTATACATATTTTAGAGACAATGAAAATAGTAATTTGTATTAGCTATATTGTACGGGAGATTTGGGATGAAGAACAAGTACCGTCAGATTGGAAGGAAGGATACCTGATCAAAATACCAAAGAAAGGTGATCTCAGCAAGTGTGAGAACTACACAGGCATCACACTTCTTTCAATACCAGATAAAGTCTTCAACAGGGTATTGTTAAACACAATGAATGACTTCGTAGACGTCCAACTTCGAGATCAACAGGCCGGATTTCGTAAGGATCGATCGTGTACTGACCAAATTGCATTACATTACGGATCGTTGTGGAACAATCAATTGAATGGAACTCACCACTCTATATCAACTTCATCGACTACGAGAAAGCATTCGATAGTGTGGATAGGAAAACACTATGGAGGCTTCTTCGACACTACGGTGTGTCAGAGAAAATAGTTAACATCATACGGAATTTTTACGATGGATTAAACAAAAAATCGTGCACGGAAATTAGCTGACAGACGCGTCTGAAGTGAGAACTGGTGTGAGGCAAGGTTACTTACTCTCACCCTTTCTCTTTCTCCTGTTGATCGACTGGATTATGAAGACGTCAACATCTGGAGGGAAGCACGGTATCAACTGGACAGTTAGGATGCATCTGGACGATGTGGACTTCGCAGATGACCTGGCTCTTCTATCGCACACACAACAACAAATGCAAGAGAAGACGACAAGTGTAGCAGCAGCCTCTGCAGCAGTAGGTCTCAATATACAACTTTCAACTAAAACCAAAATCAGCATTTTCAATACAAATGTCAAAACAGTTCTACTGTATGGAGCGGAAACTTGGAGAACTACCAAGGCCATCATCCAGAAGATACAAGTGTTTATTAACAGTTGTCTAAGCAAAATACTTCGTATTCGTTGGCCAGACATCATCAGTAACAACGAACTATGGGAAGAGAACAAACCAGATTCCAGCGGAGGAGGAAATCAGAAAGAAGCGGTGGAAGTGGATAGGACACATATTGCGGAAAGTACCTAACTGCATCACAAGACAAGCCCTCACATGGAACCCTGAAGGCAAAAGGAAAAGAGGAAGGCCAAGGAACACAGTACGTCGAGAAATAAAGAAATATATGAGAAGAATGAAAAAACGTTGGACAAAACTGGAGAAGGAAGCCCAGGACAGAGTTGGTTGGAGAAAACTGGTGAGCGGCCTATGCTCCAATTGGGGGGGGGTAACAGGCGTAAGGATGTAAGTAATATTGTACGGGATATAACGATTTGTAATCGAATGACGACGATGAAGAAAAATATCAGTCGTAAGAAATACCCGCATATTAAACACTAATTCAAGATTCAATTCGATTGTAATATAACATGGATTGTCTTTGCTCAATAAAGTCAATAATTTTTTCGTTGTATTTGAATGAAGTAAGACAAACTACTACATGTACTGCTACCTTACACAAAATTGATTTTAAAATAAAATCACGTTTTATATTGATTATGAAAGTTGTAGACTATTAAATCAAACGTACTACCCTGGATCAGTTTTTTTTTAAAGGTTAGTTGACCTAGTCAGATCAAGTATTAGAATAAAAAATGTCAATATAGGTAAGAAAAAACAAAACAATATAATTACTGACCACGAAAAATGTCCCATGAAAGGTAACAGTATTAGATGAAATAATCTATTAGTAAAAAGTACTGTGGTGCGAGCTACTTGTAAGTAGTATATGACGTGAGTGTAAACGTAATGTCTGGCAGTAGAAGATAGGGAGAGATCAAGAAAGGAACAGTTAGAAGAACACAATGGAATTTGCATGAAACACATGAATAGTGACAATGGATTGATGTTTGGCAACAGAAACAGTCCAGTTCCATAGGATGAACTGATCTTTTGCAAATGAACGATTTACGATATGGTTTTCCGATTTTATTGAGTAACTCTGTAATTTTCGTTAAATACAATTCGGTTGCCCTCACCTGTGTTCTCGTTCACTACGGTACCACTTCACTTTGATTTTGATAATTATTTGTTAAATAATAGGTTGTAGAAATTTGATTTATAACGCATGGAGTTGTTTTCGATTATTATTGCTTCGTTGGAAAATACGCACTGCTGATGAATCCCATACCAGGACGAAACGGCCGTCTTTCAGTGCTTCCAGGTTTGTAATGTTGGTCTTACAATGATTGATTGATGATTTCAAATGTGTAAAAACAGAAAAACCTCCAAAACTCTGCCAGGAAAATCTATGTTTTAATCAAATACTTTATTGAATTTCAATGTATGATGAACTAAGTGGTTTGATAGTTAAAGCATCGATTAATTTCATTTCTAAACCATCCGAATAGTATCAACATGCAAGTTTTGTGAGTCGAATCCAGTATACATAAACTTGTACTTGATGAATAAGTTGTGTGGTAACTGTTTACTGGTAGTGTAACCACTCTGAGTTGGATATTTTGATTATGAAGCGTTTATTATTATTATTATTATTATTATTATTATTATTAACATCTTACTCATCCTTCTCACCATCATCATGACCATCATTACCACTAACCACAACGACGCTAACAAAACTTACTTACTTACTTACTTACGCCTGTTACGTCCATTGGAGCATAGGCCGCCCACAAGTTCCCTCCAACCAACTCTGTCCTGGGCTTCCATTTCCAGTTCTCTCCAATGTTTGTTCATTCCTCTCATATCTTTCTCTATTTCTCGGTGTGATGTGTTCCTTGGCCTTCCTCTTTTCCTTTTGCCTTGAGGGTTCCATGTGAGGGCTTGTCTTGTGACGCAGTTAGGTGCTTTTCGTAGTGTGTGTCCTATCCACTTCCACCGCTTCTTTCTGATTTCCTCCTCCACTGGAATCTGGTTTGTTCTCTCCCACAGTTCGTTGTTGCTGATAGTGTCTGTCCAACGAATCCGAAGTAGTTTGCGTAGACAACTGTTAATAAACACTTGTATCTTCTGGATGATGGCTTTCGTAGTTCTCCAAGATAACAAAACTTCAAACAAATACAAAGTGTCCATTCATCACAAAATTTATATGGAATATAACTATTTCATTTCAGTTGAAACATTCAGTCGGATAGTACAATTGCAATCAATCATTTACAAAATAATGTATGCGATAAACTATATTGAATATTCAATCCAATACAGCCAATTCCCGACCGCTGCTCCTACCTTGACGTGGTGGTCGGGCTTGACTATCGTCATGACCCAACCGAGCTATACTGGCTGGAACATATGTTCCTGAAGATTTTACCATGCCAAACAGGTCGATTGGAGAACGATCAGACTAAAAGCAGCTACTCAAGGTCTGATGGCGAAGTCGTAATGCTGACTGACTGTGGAGGGGTGTGACAGCAGTAAGGTGTTTCCCTCGGACAACCAGCATCTGCAGCGATGCTGCCTTCTCACAAGAAAGGAAGAAAGGGTTAGAAAAGGTCGACCCTAAAAATGTCACACCTCACCCTACCTCACGGATTTCCGTCTCCGGCGGTAAGGGTGCCCACTAAGGGCCTTTAAGAGCGTAGCTAACACTCAAAATCCTCATAAAAAGGCCGTGCGTGACCGGCCTCAAGCAGTTGTCCCTTGGACTCTGCGGTCACGCTCCCAGGTCGTTAAGACCAACACCAATCTACCTTCCTTTTCAGTTTCCCCAAGAAACAACCTTCCATGGTGTAGGCAGCCGAGAAGTGACAACCGCCCTCAGACCCGTAAATGCACACGAGACCAAATTGGTCGAAATCAAATCCTTACTACTGACAGCCAATTAGTTTGTTTCACATGACTGTAGTATGTTTTCAGAGTGAGAGATTGAGGACAATCCTCCAATTTGAAGATAAATACACACTGACATTTAGTTAGATAATTATTGCAATAGTTGTCTAATACTCTGTGATTTTTAATAATTGTACAGATAAAGTCAATTCTTGATGTAAAAAAAACTGAAAACTGATTGACGTTTGTGTTAGAGAGCTGCACAATATTCACATCATTGGAATTACAGTGGTTCCTCACATTTAAATATAGGTAATAGTATGACGCAGATAAAACAACTGACAACCAACCTTACTTCGAGGTGATTTTATCTACCGATGTGACAATTGAATGATGAAAATACTTAGATGTATCACAAGTTTACTGTAGTTATAAACGTCGATTTCAGTTCAGTTGTCTAAGGCTGGTGTCGTTCTTCGTGAGCCCAAAAAGTCCTAGTGTAGTGAAGGAGAACACAGGTGAGGGCAACCGAATTGTATTTAACGAAAATTACAGAGTTACTCAGTAAAATAGGAAAACCATATATCGTAAACTGTTAATTTGCAAATCTTCAATCCATTGTCTGACATTTCACTATTCATGCGTTTCATACAAATTCCATTGTGTTCTTCTAACTCTTCCTTTCTTGATCTTACCCCATCTTCTGCTGCCAGACATTACGTTTACACTCGCGTCATATGCTACTTATCAGTAGCGCGCACCACACTAGGTTCAGTCTTTAATAGATTCATCGATCCCATTCTAAGGTAAGCAGGTGGATAGGACATATATATTGGTTTGCATTGGTTGTCTAACTACAATAATCATTCATGATGTAAGCTGTAAATAGAATACAATCAAGCAACATTTCTCTTGGTTATTTCATTTTATTGAACATTTCTTTTGTCACTATACCTCTTCTCTCAATTTACCCTAAGTTTATCATAAACAATATCAATAAATCGTCCTATTTATTAATAATACATTAACACACAAATGTCTGTCTGACTACATATACAGTAAGACAATAACTGAAAAAAACAAAAACCCCGATAATATCAGTTCAAAATTATGATTCATTTTTAAATTGATGACAATAATTTTGTAAGATTATTTTCTAAACTCTAAACTTTTTGATGCTACCGTTTGTAGTTTAATGGTGATAGTCCTGGATTGGTATGATAACTATTATTAGTAGTTATAGTGTGGTGTTGTGGTGCGAACTACTTATAAGTAGTATATGACGTGAGTGTCAACGTAAAGTCTGGTAGCATAATATGGGGGGAAGATCAAGAAAGGAAGAGTTAGAAAACAATGGAATTTGTATGAAACGTATGAATAGTAGTGACAATGGATTGATGTTTGGCAATAGGAACAGTCCAGTTCCACAGGATAAACTGATCTTTTGCAAATGAACGATTTACGATATGGTTTTCCGATTTTACTGAGTAACTCTGTAATTTTCTCTAAATACAATGTGGTTGCCCCACCTGTGTTCTCATTCACTACAATAGTAGTAGCGTTGCGGGAAAATTCTTTGTTCAAGTTACTTTACTATTCTCTTGTAAACAAAACTTATCTCAATTTTCATTGTCTATTGACAAGAAACAATGTGTTTGTTCATGTGTTATTGTGTTTATGTACACATGTGGACATATTAAAAATAAGAGATGCAAAGAATTGACTGACCCGACCACATCAATTTTGTAGTATTATTTAGAAAGTACAGGCAGGATTTATTACATAGATGATGAGGTTTTTTTTACAACTTATCATTTGATTGGCTTTGCAATTTTTTTTTCAGCTCTTATAAGTTGATGGAAAACACAACGTCTATAAGTTTGTATCAATATTCTCATATAAGAATTTGGGTATTCTGAGTAATAAATACACTCATGTATTTAACTTTAGTAATGTGAAATATGCGTAGGTTATTCGATTCTGTCACAGTTGTCGTCAAAATATATTTTTGAAACCATGAATCGATCAATGTTAGAC
Source organism: Schistosoma turkestanicum (assembly GCA_944470395.2). Classification (NCBI taxonomy): domain Eukaryota; kingdom Metazoa; phylum Platyhelminthes; class Trematoda; order Strigeidida; family Schistosomatidae; genus Schistosoma; species Schistosoma turkestanicum. Next base: position 1,452,892 of record OX103977.1, read on the forward strand.
CACCGTTAGAACCCTGGAAGAAGCACTGAAAGACGGCCGTTTCGTCTTGGTATGGAACTCCTCAGAGTTGTGACATGTCATCAAAACCCACAGACACACAGTCAAACTACTCGAAGCTATCTTGATTGATCGGAAAAGTCCAACTTTATGTGTTCAAAAACAACTGTATGTGTTGACCTTTGTTTACCATGGTTCTAAGTGAGTGAATGTCATGCTAAATAAGAAATTTTGACCTTCAAAACTGTATTTACACAAATAACATGTTGCTTGTATGTGACTGACGAGAAAGCACGAAATGGTACTGTCGTGGATGCGCACTGTTGAGGAGTCCCATACCAGGACGAAACGGCCGTCTTTCAGTGCTTCTTCCAGGTTTCTAATGGTGATCTAACATTGATCGGTTCATGGTTTGGAAAATGTGTAACTAACGCAATCTTCACAACCCCGTAATGCAAAATATTCTTGTCATATGATTGGGTCGACCGACTGGTGTAATGATGATGTTGAGTTTAAGTTATTCAGAAACTATAGTTAAGCTGTATATTTTCATTTAACTGAAGTGATTTGGAAATTTGTTTGTTATGCCCATTGTTATTCTGAATAAATAATAGTTAATGTAAGAATACGTTGGAATAAAGTGACAGGTGCTTAAAAAAAAGTTGCATCATTTCACAAAGTCGTGTTGCCAAGTGGACTGATGAATGTTGGTTGAGTCAGAATTCTTGTTTCGCGAGATTCACGAAATCATCATCATCAGTGTTTGGAGACTTAAAGTAATGTGACTCAGAATCGCTCACATTGGTGTAGAAATATTCATTTGTCTTTCATTCCTTAAGTCTTGAGTTGTACATGATGATATCGTGTGCGCCAATCAGAAGTAGCCAAGCGCCAAGGTCACTAGCTGTTAATCAGAAATGTCCTAGTGGATAAACTCATGCAATTGGCCAAGAAATAGATTGATTTTCTAGGAGGTAGGAATATATTTATAAATATATTCCTACCTCCTAGAAAATCAATCTATTTCTTGGCCAATTGCATGAGTTTATCCACTAGGACATTTCTGATTAACAGCTAGTGACCTTGGCGCTTGGCTACTTCTGATTGGCGCACACGATATCATCATGTACAACTCAAGACTTAAGGAATGAAAGACAATGAATATTTCTACACCAATGTGAGCGATTCTGAGTCACATTACTTTAAAGTCTCCAAACACTGATGATGATGATTTCGTGAATCTCGCGAAACAAGAATTCTGACTCAACCAACATTCATCAGTCCAGTTGGCAACGACTTTGTGAAATGATGCAACTTTTTTTTAAGCACCTGTCACTTTATTCCAACGTATTCTTACATTAACTATTATTTATTCAGAATAACAATGGGCATAACAAACAAATTTCCAAATCACTTCAGTTAAATGAAAATATACAGCTTAACTATAGTTTCTGAATAACTTAAACTCAACATCATCATTACACCAGTCGGTCGACCCAATCATATGACAAGAATATTTTGCATTACGGGGTTGTGAAGATTGCGTTAGTTACACATTTTCCAAACCATGAACCGATCAATGTTAGATCACCATTAGAAACCTGGAAGAAGCACTGAAAGACGGCCGTTTCGTCCTGGTATGGGACTCCTCAACAGTGCGCATCCACGACAGTACCATTTCGTGCTTTCTCGTCAGTCACATACAAGCAACATGTTATTTGTGTAAATACAGTTTTGAAGGTCAAAATTTCTTATTTAGCATGACATTCACTCACTTAGAACCATGGTAAACAAAGGTCAACACATACAGTTGTTTTTGAACACATAAAGTTGGACTTTTCCGATCAATCAAGATAGCTTCGGGTAGTTTGACTGTGTGTCTGTGGGTTTTGATGACATGTCACAACTCTGAGGAGTTCCATACCAGGACGAAACGGCCGCCCAGTGTTTCTTCCAGGTTTCTAATGGTGATCTAACATTGATCGATTCATGGTTTCAAAAATATTTTTTAACAACAACTGTGACAGAATCGAATAACCTACGCATATTTCACATTATTAAAGTTAAATACATGAGTGTATTTATTACTCAGAATACCCAAATTCTTATATGAGAATATTGATACAAACTTATAGACGTTGTGTTTTCCATCAACTTATAAGAGCTGAAAAAAAAATTGCAAAGCCAATCAAATGATAAGTTGTAAAAAAAACCTCATCATCTATGTAATAAATCCTGCTTGTACTTTCTGAATAATACTACAAATTGATTGGTCGGTCATCACTCGTTTAATTCTTTGCATCTCTTATTTTTAATATGTCCACATGTGTACATAAACACAATAACACATGAACAAACACATTGTTTCTTGTCAATAGACAATGAAAATTGAGATAAGTTTTGTTTACAAGAGAATAGTAAAGTAACTTGAACAAAGAATTTTCCCGCAACGCTACTACTATTGTAGTGAATGAGAACACAGGTGGGGCAACCACATTGTATTTAGAGAAAATTACAGAGTTACTCAGTAAAATCGGAAAACCATATCGTAAATCGTTCATTTGCAAAAGATCAGTTTATCCTGTGGAAACTGGACTGTTCCTATTGCCTAACATCAATCCATTGTCACTACTATTCATACGTTTCATACAAATTCCATTGTTTTCTAACTCTTCCTTTCTTGATCTTCCCCCATATTATGCTACCAGACTTTACGTTGGACACTCACGTCATATACTACTTATAAGTAGTTCGCACCACAACACCACACTATAACTACTAATAATAGTTATCATACCAATCCAGGGACTATCACCATTTAAACTACAAACGGTAGCATCAAAAAAGTTTAGAGTTTAGAAAATAATCTTACAAAATTATTGTTATCAATTAAAAATGAATCATAATTTTGGACTGATATTATCGAGGTTTTTGTTTTTTTTTCAGTTATTGTCTTACTGTATATGTAGTCAGACAGACATTTGTGTGTTAATGTAATCTTAATGAACAGGCTGATTATTGATATTTTTTTATCGTAAACCTTGGGTAAATTGAGAGAAAAGGGATAGTGACAAAAGAAATGTTCAATAAAATGAAAATAACCAAGAGAAATGTTGCTTGATTGTATTCTATTTACAGCTTACATCATGAATGATTATTGTAGTTAGACAACTAATGCAAACCAATATATATGTCCTATTCACCTGCTTACCCTAGAATGGGATCGATGAATCTATTAAAGACTGAACCTAGTGTGGTGCGCGCTACTTATAAGTAGTATATGACGTGAGTGTAAACGTAATGTCTGGCAGCAGAAGATGGGCGAAGATCAAGAAAGGAAGAGTTAGAAGAACACAATGGAATTTGTATGAAACGCATGAATAGTGAAATGTCAGACAATGGATTGAAGATTTGCAAATTAACAGTTTACGATATATGGTTTTCCTATTTTACTGAGTAACTCTGTAATTTTCGTTAAATACAATTCGGTTGCCCTCACCTGTGTTCTCCTTCACTACACTAGAACTTTTTGGGCTCACGAAGAACGACATCAGCCTCAGACAACTGGACTGAAATTGACGTTTATCACTACAGTAAACTTGTGATACATCTGAGTATTTTCATCATCCAATTGTCATCGGTAGATAAAATCACCTCGAAGTAAGGTTCGTTGTCAGTATTTTATCTGCGTCATACTATTACCTATATTTAAATGTGAGGAACCACTGTAATTCACACGACATGCAGCTCTCCAAGACAAACGTCAATCAGTTTTCAGTTTTTTTTACATCAGGAATTAACTTTATCTGTACAACTATTGAAAATCACCGAGTATTAGACAACTATTGCAATAATTATCTAACTAAATGTCAGTGTGTATTTATCTTCAAATTGGAGGATTGTCCTCAATCTCTCACTCTGAAAACATACTACAGTCATGTGAAACAAACTAATTGGCTGTCAGTAGTAAGGATTTGATTCGACCAATTTGGTCTCGTGTGCTGTTACGTATGTGAGGGCGAATGTCACTTCTCGGCTGCCTACACCATGGAAGGTTGTATCTTGGGGAAACTGAAAAGGAAGGTAGATTGTGTTGGTCTTAACGACCTGGGAGCGTGACCACAGAGTCCAAGGGACAAACTGCTTGAGGCCGGTCACGCACGGCCTTTTTATGAGTATTTAGAGTGTTAGCTGCGCTCTTAAAGGCCCTTAGTGGGCACCCTTACCGCCGGAGACAGAAATCCGTGAGGTAGGGTGACGTGTGACATTTTTAGGGTCGACCTTTTCTAACCCTTCCTTCCTTTTGAGAAGGCAGCATCGCTGCAGATGCTGGTTGTCCGAGGGAAACACCTTACTGCTGTCACACCCCTCCACAGTCAGTCAGCAGTACGACTTCGCCATCAGACCTTGAGTAGCTGCTTTCAGTCTCATCATTCTCCAATCGACCAGACTGGCATTGTATTACTTTCAGGAACATATCTTTCAGCCAGTATACCTCAGTTGGGTCATCGCGACGGGTAAGCCCGACCATCACGTCATGGTAGCAGCAACGGTCGGGAATCGGCTGTAGTGGATTGAATATTCAATATACTTTTTCGCATACATTATTTTTGTAAGTGATTACAGTAGTACTATCAGACGGAATGTTTCAACTGAAATGAAATAGTTATATTCCATATCAATTTTGTGATGAATGGACACTTTGTATTTGTTTGAAGTAAGTTTTGTTAACTTGGAGAACTACGAAAGCCATCATCCACAAGATACAAGTATTCCTTAACAGTTGTCTAGGCAAGATACTGCGGATCGGTTGGACAGACACTATCAGTAAAACCCTGTTGTGGGAGAAAACAAACCAGATTCCAGTGGAGGAGGAAATCAGGAAGAAGCGGTGGAAGTGGATAGGACACACACTACGAAAAGCACCTAACTGCGTCACAAGACAAGCCCTCACATGGAACCCTCAAGGCAAAAGGAAAAGAGGAAGGCCAAGGAACACATCACACCGAGAAATAGAGAAAGATATGAGAGGAATGAACAAACATTGGAGAGAACTGGAAATGGAAGCCCAGGACAGAGTTGGGTTGGAGGGAACTTGTGGGCGGCGTATGCTCCATTGGGGGTAACAGGCTTAAGTAAGTAACTAAGTAAGTTTTGTTATCGTCGTTGTAGTTGATGGTAATGATGATCATGAATGATGGTGAGGAGGATGAATAAGATGTCAAGAATAATAATAATAATAATAATAATAAACGCTTCATAATCAAAATATCCAACTCAGAGTGGTTACAGTACCAGTTAACAGTTACCATACAACTTATTCACCAAGTATAAGTTTCTATGTATACTGGATTCGACTCACAAAACTTGCATGTTGTCATTGCTTAATTGATACTACTCGGACGATTTTAGAAATGAAATTAATCGATGCTTTAACTATCAAACCACTTAGTTCATCATACATTGAAATTCAATAAAGTATTTGATTAAAACATAGATTTTCCTGGCAGAGTTTTGGAGGTTTTGTGTTTTTACACATTTGAAATCATCCATCAATCATTGGTTAGACAACATTACAAACCTGGAAGCACTGAAAGACGGCCGTTTCATCCTGGTATGGGATTCATCAGCAGTGCGCATTTTCTAACGAAGCAATAATAATCGAAAACAACTCCATGCGTTATAACTCAAATTTCTACAACCTATTATTTAACAAATAATTATCAAAATCAAAGTGAAGTGGTACCGTAGTGAACGAGAACACAGGTGAGGGCAACCGAATTGTATTTAACGAAAATTACAGAGTTACTCAATAAAATCGGAAAACCATATCGTAAATCGTTCATTTGCAAAAGATCAGTTCATCCTATGGAACTGGGCTGTTTCTGTTGCCAAACATCAATCGATTGTCACTATTTATTGTGTTTCATGCAAATTCCATTGTGTTCTTCTAACTGTTCCTTCTTGATCTCTCCCTATCTTCTACTGCCAGACATTACGTTTACACTCACGTCATATACTACTTACAAGTAGCTCGCACCACAGTACTTTTTACTCATAGTTTATTTCATCTACTACTGTTATCTTTCATTGGACATTTGTCGTGGTCAGTAATTATTTTGTCTGTTTTTTTACTTACATTGATATTTTTCATTTCAATACTTGATCTGACTAGGTCAACTAACCTTTAAAAAAAAATGATCCAGGGTAGTACATTTGATTCAATAGTCTACAACTTTCATAATCAATATAAAACGTGATTTTATTTTAAAATCAATTTTGTGTAATGTAGCTAATGAGACTTTAGATGCAGTAAATGTAGTTAGTAGTTTGTCTTACTTCATTCAAATACAACGAAAAAATTATTGACTTTATTGAGCAAAGACAATCCATGTTATATTACAATCGAATTGAATCTTGAATTAGTGTTTAATATGCGGGTATTTCTTACGACTGATATTTTTCTTCATCGTCGTCATTCGATTACAAATCGTTATATCCCGTACAATATTACTTACATCCTTACGCCTGTTACCCCCCCCCAATTGGAGCATAGGCCGCTCACCAGTTTTCTCCAACCAACTCTGTCCTGGGCTTCCTTCTCCAGTTTTGTCCAACGTTTTTTCATTCTTCTCATATATTTCTTTATTTCTCGACGTACTGTGTTCCTTGGCCTTCCTCTTTTCCTTTTGCCTTCAGGGTTCCATGTGAGGGCTTGTCTTGTGATGCAGTTAGGTACTTTCCGCAATATGTGTCCTATCCACTTCCACCGCTTCTTTCTGATTTCCTCCTCCGCTGGAATCTGGTTTGTTCTCTCCCATAGTTCGTTGTTACTGATGATGTCTGGCCAACGAATACGAAGTATTTTGCTTAGACAACTGTTAATAAACACTTGTATCTTCTGGATGATGGCCTTGGTAGTTCTCCAAGTTTCCGCTCCATACAGTAGGACTGTTTTGACATTTATATTGAAAATGCTGATTTTGGTTTTAGTTGAAAGTTGTATATTGAGACCTACTGCTGCAGAGGCTGCTGCTACACTTGTCGTCTTCTCTTGCATTTGTTGTTGTGTGTGCGATAGAAGAGCCAGGTCATCTGCGAAGTCCACATCGTCCAGATGCATCCTAACTGTCCAGTTGATACCGTGCTTCCCTCCAGATGTTGACGTTTTCATAATCCAGTCGATCACTAGGAGAAAGAGAAAGGGTCAGAGTAAGCAACCTTGCCTCACACCGGTCTTCACCTCAAAAGAGTCTGTCAGCTGTTGTCCGTGCACGATTTTGCAGTTGAATCCATCATAAGAATTCCGTATGATGTTAACTATTTTCTCAGGCACACCATAGTGTCGAAGAAGCCTCCACAGTGTTTTCCTATCCACACTATCGAATGCTTTCTCGTAGTCGATGAAGTTGATATAGAGTGGTGAGTTCCATTCAATTGATTGTTCCACAACGATCCGTAATGTAATGCAATTTGGTCAGTACACGATCGATCCTTACGAAATCCGGCCTGTTGATCTCGAAGTTGGACGTCTACGAAGTCATTCATTGTGTTTAACAATACCCTGTTGAAGACTTTATCTGGTATTGAAAGAAGTGTGATGCCTGTGTAGTTCTCACACTTGCTGAGATCACCTTTCTTTGGTATTTTGATCAGGTATCCTTCCTTCCAATCTGACGGTACTTGTTCTTCATCCCAAATCTCCCGTACAATATAGCTAATACAAATTACTATTTTCATTGTCTCTAAAATATGTATAATATATACTTTGTTTCACTGTTCACTAATCAAGATAATACTAGTTGAACAAGAAAGAGTATAAAACACAACGTGTGAACATTAGAGAGAAAATGAGAATTTTGTTCTTTCTATTATAGTCTATTTCAATAAACCAAATGATCATTTGTATGTCATTGATGATTATCGATTGGTTTCATGGTGAAATATGCACTTTGTGCACAACAAAATTACAAAGACACTATATATGATATTGTAGTAGTTGTACACTAAGCATAAATCTACAAACAACTCAATGTTACAAATGATGATAGTTTGAGTGACATGGAAAGATATATAACGTGAAACTTTTCCTGAATGATTAAATGAGTCAGTCAGTTACAACGCGTAGAACTTCGTACGTCTGTGTACATCAGTTCAGGTTGCCATACCACAGTAACACAGAGATGCAACTACCAACTGAAATGCCATAGCGGTAGAGATAGTAGAAGTATTTGCGGTTTTAAAGAAAATTAGAGTTCGAAGAAGTATAATTCAGTGAAGATTAGAATTTAAGAGAACAAAAAGAGTGGATGTGTCTGTGTCACTGCAAAAAATTTTGAGCCATGTCGTTCAAAGTCTCTAAACATCGATTACTGTCGCCTCGCTGACTCCAACCAGACAACTATAACACAACGTTCAACAAACTATTCCTGAAGTATTTTATCGTTAACATATTTGTATTTTTACCGTGAATGGAACATAGGCCGCCGGTCAATATTCTCCAACCTACTCCGCTCTGGGCTTTCCTTTCCAGTTCTGTACTAATTTTTGTTCATTCTTCTCATATCTGTCTTCATTTCTCGGCGTAATTAATGTGTTCCTTGGCCTTCCTTTTTTCTTTTAACCTTAAGGGCTCCAAGTACGGGCTTATCTTGTGACGCACTTGAAAATATCATCTATAAACATACTTTTAACTGAACAGTCAAAAGCCAAGCATTATTTTTTTTCATACTAACAATTATGAACACTACAGAAATTTGCATTACAGGGGTTGTGAAAATTGTTAAGTTACACAATTTTGAAACCATGAATCGATCAATGTTAGACAACCATTAGAAACCTGGAAGAAGCACTGGACGGCCGTTTCATCCTGTTATGGGACTCCTCAGCAGTGCGCATCCACGACACCTGCAACCCGCCTACAATACCGAAGATCCAGGGTTCAAATCCTGCGGAGTGCAACAGTCGTGGATGCGCACTGCTGAGGAGTCCCATACCAGGACGAAACGGCCGTCTTTCAGTGCTTCCAGGTTTCTAATGGTGGTCTAAGATTGATCGATTCATGGTTTCAAAAATGTGTAACTACAGAAATTGTCATAAATCTACACCTGACAAACTAAGTGGAACTCTTATTTTTGTATATTGTGAGAAATATTACGATAGTGAAGATCATTTCGAAACAATAACAAATGAATTGAAACGAATGAAACGTAAAAGAACAACAATCACAACTAGATTCGATGTTAGTTAAGTCAAACCACTAATTATGTACGTACAGATGATGGCTGTTTTGAACACTTCAACTAGAAAGTTTTGTATCTCTCTCTCCTTATAACGTAAATCCAACGTAGATAAAATAACTTGGCAAATCAATGTCATATCTTCTTGACCATTTTTTTTTCTAACTTACTCCAAGATTGGGTTGGGTCGGCACCTGAACTAGTGAGTGATAGGGAGTGAAGTAGTCGAACGTGTAGACCGCTTCACGTATCTTAGGAGTCTCAGCAGTGCTAATGGCCTGGTGTGTGACGAAATCTCAGCGCGGATACAGAAAGCTCGATTGGCTTTTGCCAACCTGTATCACCTATGGCGTAGGCGAGATATCCGCTTGCTAACCAAAGGACGAGTGTACTGTGCAGCAGTTCGCTCCATCCGACTGTACGGATGAGAAACATGGCCGTTAAGAGTAGAGGACTTCCGTAGGTTACTAGTCTTCGATCATCAACGTTTCGGAAGAATTGCTCGTACATCCTGGTACAACCGTAAAGCTATGCTGTCGTTAGAAAACGAGTTCTATGTAGGGACAGCAAATCAATAGATGGAGTATTGAAACTTCATCAGTTGAGGTGGTTGGGACATGTGTTACGTATGCCTAACCACCGACTGCCACGACAAGCGATGTTTTGTGGTGTCAAATCAAAAAATGGCAGAAATCCATAAAGTCACTGAAAAGTTGACTGAGTCATGTTGGCAGATGTAGGCTATCTGGTTGGGGTCGGCGAGACGAAAGTCACCAATGGTTAGAGCCTTTGAATGACATGGCTCAAAATCGTTTGCAATGGCGCAAGTGCATCCACTCTTTGTGTTCTATGAAATTCTAAGCTTCTGCATTCCTCATAATCTCTACCTTTCTCCTTCTAATCTTATCTTACTGAATTATACTTCTCGAATCATATCTTCGCTCCCTAATCTTCTCCATTATTGCTAATACTTCTATTATTGCTATCACTCTTGGATTTGAACTGCCAGTTGCGTCTCTGTGTTGATGTGGTATGGCAACCTGAACTGATGTACTTACGTGAGAAGTTTTGAGTTGTATCTGTCTGTCTGTCTGTCTGTCTAACTTACTCCTTTCATAATAATCATAAAAATAATAATAGATTTGTAGTATTTCTATGAATAGAAGAGTTTTATAGAAAAAATCTTCTAATGTTTCGTGACTTAATATAAGCCACTTCTTCTTCAGAGAATAAATGTCAACGAATTAAATTATTTCAAATTTAAGTAGTACAAAGGAACAAATCAAAAATATTTGATATAATCAATCAATATAAAAAATAAAGAACAACACAGGTCTGACCGAGTCATTGTTATGTCATTCCTGTCAAAAGGATCCATCTAAGATATGATTATGTGTGTGTGTTAATGAGGCTAAGTTTAATTATGAGAACGTACTAGATGTACAACTAAGACCATAAGAATGCTTCAGTCTACCTGTGGTGCAAGCTACTTATAAGTAGTATATGACGTGAGTGTCAATGTAATGTCTGGCAGCAGAAGATGGGAGGGAAGATCAAGAAAGGAAGAGTTAGAAGAACACAATGGAATTTGTATGAAACGCATGAATAGTGAGTGACAATGGATTGATGTTTTGCAATAGGAACAGTCCAGTTCGATATGATGAACTGATAGTTTACAAATGAACGATTTACGATATGGTTTTCCTATTTTACTGAGTAACTCTGTAATTTTCGTTAAATACAATTCGGTCGCCCTCACCTGTGTTCTCCTTCGCTACATACCAACTATAACGATAAAAAAACAGTTTAAATCCTAGTAATAAATCTCGCAGATACATGGGGCTATGAAAGGATAGATTTATCTAAATCAAAAATATCTAGAATTCTCCATAAGCTCACTAAATTCCAAGTAGATGGACCAAGTTCATATCCAAATAACATTATGGGGTTGTGGATATTGTTCAGTTGCTAACTGAATCAATCAATATTAGAGCACCATTAGAAACCTGGAAGCAGTGGATGACCGTTCCTTCCTGGTATCGAACTTTGGACCACTGAGGTTAGGCTTACGCGCGTCCTGGGTCCTGGGACCGAACCCTGCGAGGTACGGGAATCACGGATGCGCACTGCTGATGAGTGCACCATGTCAGGACGAAACAGCCTCCAATACTTCCAGGTTTCTAATAATGGTCTAACAGTGATCGATTCATGATTTCAATATCCACATTAGTCATCATCCTTCTTGATATCATTTGCTTAATAAGATAAATCATTGGATTAAATTCAAAATATCATAAAAATTTATCTTTAATATTAAATTGTCAACTCTTTAGACTATTAAATTTAGACCACACATTTTTAACTTTGAATGAATGTGGTAGGTAGGCAGGTACCAGTTGAAATTGTGTTTTTAAATAAGTTATTTACACATACCAAAAATACATTACAATAATTTGCCATCTTATTTGACAATCTGTTTTTTTTTCTTACAAAATCTCTGCTCATTATTTCATTTGAATCGTTTAGTAAACAGCAAACATTCTACTCTGGTCACAAAAATAGTTTGAGTATGTGCTCTGAAATCATTTAATTTTGTACAGTCTCGTTATCATAAATTATCATGGCTATGTAATATTACCAATGTAATTATTGTACACAGTTTCATGGTAGTATACAGTTTGCTTTTGAATTGCAAAATTGTAGTGACATTTGCTTAGAAATATCTCATGGAGGTGACGATAAAGATTGATATAGTTCACTGGGATGATTTTGGTATATATATGTATGAATAATCTGATCATAAAGACTGACAATGTAAATAAACACTTCGATTAAATCAATCAGTTTTGAACATAAATTGATGTAGTTATGTAGTTCGGAGAAATGAAAGTTAAAAAACATTTTACTTTTTGGTCAGTAAGTTTGAGTTTCAGACCCCGGCCACCACATAAACTTGCACTTAACAAGTAAGTTACAATAGTATGATTAAACCTAGAACTACATACCACCAAATGTTTATTCACTAACTTCACTTCAATATCGCCAAATTTATGTAAGCACCAGGACATTCACTGTTTTGATTAATGCTAAATGTTTGTAATAATTCCAAATCGTGCATTTTTTTGAAAATCAATTTGAACTTGAGTTTCCCGGATTCAACAAAGAGCTACCTACTTCTTAGTTCATTGAAGATAAATTTCTAAATTGTACAAAATAAACAATTTATAAAACCTTAGCAGTGCTGAAACTTCATCAGTTGAGGTGGTTGGAACATGTGTTACGTATGCCTAACCACCGACTGCCTCGACGAGCTATGTTTTGTGGTGTAGGAGTAGGTTGGAAGAAAGTCAGGGGCGGCCAAACCAAAACATGGCACAAATCCATGAAGTCATTGACGTGTGGACTTAGCCATGTCGGTGGTTATCGACTACCTGATTTGGGTCCGTGAGATGATAATAATCGATGGTTAGAGACCTTGAACCACATGGCTCAAAATCGTTCAAAATGGCGCCGGTGCATTTATTCTTTGTGTTCTCTCAAATCCTAATCTTCTGGATTCTTCAACACCTCTAGTTTTGTCTATCTAAACTTATCTCATTAAATCATACTTCTTCAATAATATCTTCTAGTCCTAACCTCTCCGATTACTTCTAATACCTTTACTACCTCTTCTACTATTGGATTTGAATTGACAATTACATCTCTGTGCTAATATGTGGTATGGCAACATGAACTGATGTACTTACGTACGAAGTTCTACGTTGCATCTGACTGACTGACTGACTGAGCAGTTGGCCATTAAAGATTTTTAAATTTTATACAAACAAATCAATTGTAATCAGAACGGCCTCACAAAAGTAATATTACATTTGGTAACAAATGGCCCATATATGTGTATAGGAAGAGAGAGAGAGAGATTCAAAAGTATTACATTTTGGTAGAACCTGAAAATTTAATCATTCCAGAGAAAATTAGATATTGTCTTCATGATCAATATTCACTAATAGAGTGTATATTATTTAACCTAGAGAAACTTGTTTTCTCAAGGATCATCATCATTATATAGACTGATCTCATCTGTACACGTTAAAATTCTTTGTTCAAAGTTTTTATAGTAAACGAGAGCCAAGACAAATTGATCCAGTGACACGATAGGCTACTCTAATCTGAACGTCCCAAGGCCCCCCACTAAGTAGAGGAAAAAGTGTTGATATGGCGTAGAAACTGTATTCTACAAGCACCCAGAAAATATGTGACGTCAACAAGTACACAAATCGAGTTTAGTTATACATGATAGAGCCACAAAAATAGCGTACTAAGATAATACATCAGCCAACAATAACAGTCAAGGATTTTCCGAATGGGAAATGTAATCTCAAGGCCAACTGATCAACCCATTCACGAAAACACAAAATCCAAAATTAGGACCTTCATCAAGTGAATTCTGGGGATCTAACGTCCTCAACAAGGATTTAGAATGAGACGTAGATATCTAAGTGTAATTCATGGAAAAAAATAACCTTAGTTGTCGGTACAAAGACCCTCCAATTAGAGATTGTAAACTTCACAGGTGTTATTTATCATAGGTTGGTTTTGGTTAACGTAACATTGGAAACCAGTCAGTGCCAAACAGATGCTTAGTTCTCGACGAAGGTCACCCATAACCGTGCCAAGGATCGAACCCAGAAGCTACAAGTCTAACGGCGATTGCTATTAAATTCGAGAAAAACTAAATAGTTATTATGTGTTTATTGCTATTCAATATCATTGAAGAGAAGACAAACAGTAACCATTTCAAACATCCCCAACTAGATGGTCTGCCACTCTAAATAAGACGCATATAACTAGTCAATTAATGATGTCATACCTTGTTGATTTGGGTGTCCCTAGTTTTTTCCCAACCTGTTCTCCTATACGAACTAACATTACAAGTAAAGTCAATTGATGATGATCGAGTGAGTGAGTATACGATACACATATCCCGATAACGATTCACATCCTTCCTCATCAACCAATTCACCATCTTTATTATCTAGAACCTTAAACTTACTCACTTTTAGCCTACAATATGGAAACGGTTCTTCCAAGTTACTTATGATCTGCTGTTTATAACTTACAAATGTACATTAACTTTCTGATGAATATTTAACCAAATCTTTGTCGGTGATAACTAGAGACATGATTTTTGCGTGAAAAAAAATCTAGGTTGTAACCGTGAATACAACTGAGATCACTGTTTGCTTGAATCGATTGAGACAAATTAACAAAATCATAAAACATAGATTGATAAAACAAATTAAATACTGTGATTACCAAGAGATTACTATTTTCGTTTCATAATCCTGAAACGGTTTCGCTTGATTCTTTTCTACACATTTGAAATCATCAATCAATCATTGTTAGACCAACACCATTAGAAACCTGGAAGAAGCACTGGACGGCCGTTTCGTCCTGGTATGGGACTCATCAGTGGCAGTGCGCATCCACGATTCTTTTCTATTTTATAGTTATAAAACAAGGGTTCATCGACCAGTAATTAGTAAAAGTATTGAAAAACATAAACAGTAAGCTGCTTGTTATCATCCTATTTGAAATTAATCAATTGATTATGTTCCCTTCTTGTTACCTCAACTACATACACTAAGTTACGGTCATTGGTGAGACAGAATAGCATAGTATACATCTTTACGCATGCAACTATTTAGCGTAGTACAATTTTCAAGTACAATTATTGATTTATACCAACTTGAAAACTACACAATTTAAACTCATCTAAAACCAACAGCTAGGGAGGGATTTAGTGGCATGAAAGTGTGTCCTGAACTGTCAAGACTTCATAGCGACATCTGAACACTAGTGCAGACATGTATATAATTTACACTCCAAACACACATGAAATGAATAACGTTTACGATTTCATTGGTTAACTTATATCTGACATTTTTTAAAATTCATTGTCTAATTATGTAGGCTTCGCACTTATTTGACATATCATACATGAGTAATGTATCAGAGAGACCCGTTGTTGAATACCTACCTATAATATGCTTATGTCGTCGAGATTCAGCCACTGAATTCATATACTTAATGTTATGCATTTCAGACTCGCTCATTCAGTCAGTCAGATGCAACGTAGAACTTCGTACGTCTTTGTACATCAGTTCATGTTGCCATACCACATCAGCACACAGATATAATTGTCAATTCAAATCCAATAGTAGAACAGGTAGTAAAAGTATTAGAAGTAATCGGAGAGGTTCAGTCAGTCAGTCAGTCAGTTGCAACGTAGAACTTCGTACGTAAGTACATCAGTTCATGTCGCCATACCACATCAGCACAGAGATATAATTGTCAATTCAAATCCAATAGTAGAAGAGGTAGTAAAGGTATTAGAAGTAATCGGAGGGGTTATAATTAGAAGATATTATTCAAGAAGTATGATTCAGTGAGAAAAGTTTAGAAAGTCAAAACTAGAGGTGTTGAAGAATCCAGAAGATTAGGATTTGAGAGAACACAAAGAATAAATGCACCGGCGCCATTTTGAACGATTTTGAGCCATGTCATTCAAGGTCTCCAACCATCGATTATTATCATCTCGCTGACCCCAACGAGGTAGTCGACAATTACCGACATGACTCAGTCCACTTGTCAGTGACTTCATGGATTTGTGCCATGTTTTGGTTTGGCCGCACTCGCTCATTCACAGACATTTGAATATTTCGCTCATAAAATCCTAAATACAATACAACTCGAAATGGTATGGGTTCATTTATCTTTGTCCTCAACTTCAATAAGATAATTTACAAACAAGAAACTTGTCTCAAATAATTTGAAAAATCTAGTGGCCATCATTAGAATCAGTCAGTAGTCATATTTTAAGTTGCCTCGTCGCATAAAATGAAACAGGACTGATAATAGGTGACAGACACTTAAAGGTGATAAAGCTACTTTTCATTATATCAGATGACGATTCGAGGTCCAGCACAATTCCTACTATGACCTCATTACTTGGTTCCTGTTAAGTTACGGGCTATATATATATGAAGGTGTCTAAATATTCTGAATAGTTAGTTGCATTCCGACAATATTTTTTAGAATCTAAGCAAAACCAGCTTCCATTCTATTCGAAATTTTTTACTGAATACTAACTGTTAAAACATCATTCATCCTAAATATCATTTATAAAACAGAAAGTGACATTATCGAATTCGAGTCTACCAAAGTTATTATCAGGATTGTTTGACTTTTACGAGATGAAGTTGATTGATTGATTAGTTACTTACAATCGATAAATTTAGGTACATCACTGAAAAAAGGAACAAGATGATATCTTGAGTTTGCATGATCGTTAAATAATTTATACTATATATCAGTCAGTCAGTCAATCATAACGTGGAACTTCGTACGTATGTACGTACGTCAGTTCATATTGCCATACCACATTAACACAGAGATACAAATGTCAAATCAAATCCCATAGTGATAAAGATAGTAGAGGTATTAATGGTAATTAAGAAGATTAGGGTTCGATGATATTATTCAATAAGTATAATACAGTGAGATAAGGTTAGAAAGACAAAGGTAGGGGTGCTGACGAATTCAGAAGACTAGGATTTGAGAGAGTTCAACGAATGGATGCACTTGTGCCATTGAAAACGATTTTGAAACATGTCGTTCAAGGTCTCTAATCATCGGTGACTATCATCTCGCGGACCCCAACCAGGTAGTCTACATCTACCAATTTGACTCAGTCCACTTGTCAGTGACTTCATGGATTTCTGTCTATAATCGAATACTAATAACCGATGAATGTCTTCTACTCTTAACGGCCATGTTTCGCAGCCATAAAGTAGAGATGATCATATGATACAGTCACCGGAGAACTACTGTCGTACAGAATGTGACAACTTCAGCTTATTCAAGATTTTTTAAATTCAGTAGTTTTTCGTGTATTCGTATGAATGAGTTTTAACTACAGAACTAAAAAGCTTAAATAGTATGAATTAAATGACCAACCTTTACAGTCGTTGAATAATTTGAAGGGAAATATCGAGTTGTATTCACACTGATCAGCTCATTGAAGCATCTTAAAACACCTAATTTTTCTTCGTGAAGATAATATAATCTGAACTATAGGATATCATAGAATATAACAAAACAATATCCGATTCTATTGTATTTCTTCTCTAACTAATCTCATCAACATCTTACAATGTTGTTGTTTAATGCTGTACAATGGGAAAGCCAGTCGGTTGTATGGTCTTCTTTAAACCATTTTTAAATAAGCAAACCACACAACGAACTACCTCCCAGAATCACAGCACTGTAAATCGAAATTTCAATAATTAAATAATAAAAATGATAATTTTTAGAATGAAACTTAACTCACAGCAAACAATCAGTAGTCGACATATTTGCCTACTTAGCTAGGACTGTCTTTGTAATGTCAACACAGAAGAAGTCTACAAGTTTATTGTAATCAGTAAGTTCACAAAACACAACGACATATGTAAATTTAACCAACAGCGCAGAAATAGCCAATCAAATTACAAGGTTATCAGTCTGGTTAGAAAAAAAAATTCGCGCGCACTTCTGATTGGTTGATTTCAAATGCCGATTAGATAAATTTACTAATTCCGGGCTGAAACTATGTGGGATTTATGATGATGTATGGCAAAATTTGTTGAAAAACTGGTGCCTTGATTAATATACATTGTTGCATGGGTTAGTTGAAAAACCGATTGAAATAAGGGATGGAAAATTATTTTAGACAGGCAATAACAGATTGGTTGAATAAGGCGGTACACATAGGAAAGAAACTTAGACATACCAACATAGATAGTGATAATGTTAGTTGGTTGGGTAGACAGGAGGAAATTTTCCTGACCACAATCGATCCGTAAATAAAGGTAGCAATACTAACTAATGTACCTATGCTGTGATAATAACAAAAACACTATTTTGGTATTGTTAAGCCTAATTATG